>CM065589.1:8812203-8831028 GCA_033119425.1 Bufotes viridis | reverse complement strand
TAAATTACCCTCGGCCGGTGTTGGCAGAGGCTGGTCGAGTATTTGATCGTGTATGAGAGGTCCTGACTACACCCAAAAAGATAATGTGAGGAGAAATAAAGATCAGGCATATTGAATTCAGCATGCCCATTCCTCACAGCAGCTCACTGCTCCCCTGATCCAGAAGACATGACACTGGAGTATTTGTGATGAGGTCCTGGAGGAAGAGCTTCCAGGAGAAGAAGGGTTAATCCCACCTCTATTGAACTTCTACAGCTGCCTGAGGCCCGATTCAGACACAAGTATTCTCCTCCAAGTGCAATCTGTGTGCAGTGGATCAGTGTGCCGACCGGCCCAACTCACCAACTGGGGCCGGGCCGGAAGCATAGAGTCTCTGCCTCCACACACTGCACTGCCAGGAGAGTTAGATACACGGAGGCTCAGAGCCTCCTGCCTCCACACACTGCACTGCCAGGAGATTGAGTACACAGAGCTCAGAGCCTCCTGCCTCCACACACTGCACTGCCAGGAGATTAGATACACACGGAGCTCAGAGCCTCCTGCCTCACACACCCTGCACTGCCAGAGGCTTAGAATGCACACAGAGCTCAGGGTTTTTCCATCTGTGCAGCTTTATGAGGGTCTGAGTTTCACGGGATGGAGTGTACTTTTCCTCGGCCTCATTATCGGGGACATGGGACTCACTGATTAACCTTTATTCCTTTATTTTTTGGAGGGATGAAGAAAACCAGCAATACGAGCCTTCTCCTGAATGAGCCACCGAGGATGGACAGGAAGGAGATCAGCAGAAGAATATTAGACCCTCACCTTGAGATCATCTCCCTGCTGAGCGGAGAGGTAAACTCTCTAGATTTCTCTCCTCTGTATTGTATTCTGTAACAAGTCAGACATCGGGAAGGAGAATCCATCATAGGAAGTGATAGGAAGAGTCCAGGGTCCTGGAGAACGGCCCCCAGACCTTCCAAGTGACGGAGAACCTGAAGATCAGCCCCAGTATGGTGAGTGATGTGTCATGTGACCAGTGACCAATAGTCATGTAGGAGCCATGAGGAGGTAAGTAGGCACGTTGTACCAGGAGGAGAGGCCGGAGGAGAGCACATGGCCCCTGAAGGGTTTATTCCCTAAGTGTCTCTCTCCATCCACAGGAGTACACAATAGTGAAGAAGACATCGGGGACTGTGTGACTCCCATCATCCATCTCCAGGAGTCAGGAGGGCGGAGAAGGACCCCTCCCCCATCACAGAGCCTCCCCTCACCCCCTGATACATGAGCAGAAGATCCTAGAGCTCACCCACAAGATGATGGAGCTGCTGACTGGAGAGGTGACACTGCTGGGAATGCTGGGAAATCTCCAGTACACTGGAGGGTCTGGGTGATGACGGTGTCATTGTGTTGTCAGGTTCCTATAAGGTGTCAGGACGTCACTGTCTATTTCTCCATGGAGGAGTGGGAGTATATAGAAGGACACCAGGATCTGTACAAGGAGGCCATGATGGAGGGCACCAGCCTCTTATATCACAGGGTAAGAGCCGTCATGTGCAGTGTGTACACGTGTGTGCAGTGACATGTAATGGAGGAGCACCAGCCTCTTATATCACAGGGTAAGAGCCGCCATGTGCAGTGTATACACGTGTGTGCAGTGACATGTAATGGAGGAGCACCAGCCTCTTATATCACAGGGTAAGAGCCGTCATGTGCAGTGTATACACGTGTGTGCAGTGACATGTAATGGAGGAGCACCAGCCTCTTATATCACAGGGTAAGAGCCGTCATGTGCAGTGTATACACGTGTGTGCAGTGACATGTAATGGAGGAGCACCAGCCTCTTATATCACAGGGTAAGAGCCGTCATGTGCAGTGTATACACGTGTGTGCAGTGACATGTAATGGAGGAGCACCAGCCTCTTATATCACAAGGTAAGAGCCGTCATGTGCAGTGTATACACGTGTGTGCAGTGACATGTAATGGAGGAGCACCAGCCTCTTATATCACAGGGTAAGAACCGTCATGTGCAGTGTATACACGTGTGTGCAGTGACATGTAATGGAGGAGCACCAGCCTCTTATATCACAGGGTAAGAGCCGTCATGTGCAGTGTGTACACGTGTGTGCAGTGACATGTAATGGAGGAGCACCAGCCTCTTATATCACAGGGTAAGAGCCGTCATGTGCAGTGTATACACGTGTGTGCAGTGACATGTAATGGAGGAGCACCAGCCTCTTATATCACAAGGTAAGAGCCGTCATGTGCAGTGTATACACGTGTGTGCAGTGACATGTAATGGAGGAGCACCAGCCTCTTATATCACAGGGTAAGAGCCGTCATGTGCAGTGTATACACGTGTGTGCAGTGACATGTAATGGAGGAGCACCAGCCTCTTATATCCCCCTGCACATCCTAACCTGATCATATCCTAGCTCACACAGGCAGAAGATCTGCACTACATACATCACACGCTGCACCGCACACATCACACGCTGCAACCGCTACATCACACGCTGCACCACACACAACACACGCTGCACCGCACACATCTGCACGCGGCTGCCGCACGCACACATCACACGCTGCACCGCATTACATCACACGCGGCTGCACCACACACACATCACACGCTGCACCACACACACACATCACACGCTAGCACACACACACATCACACGCTGCATCGTACACATCACACGCTGCGCCGCACACATCACACGCCTGCGCGTACACATCACACGCTGCGCCCGTACACATCACACGCTGCGCCGTAGCACATCACACGCTTCGCTGTACACATCACACGCTGCGCACGCTACATCACCACACGCTGGTATGATAGAGGAGAAGTCGCAGATTATGATACAAAAGGTCTTCCTTTCATAAATGACTCCTTATTTTTTGCTGGATCCAATTCCAGCCTATTAGAATGTTATAAGTTTGTCTACTCAATGATTTAACAAAAAACACAATTTCCAATTTTTATCTCCACAGAGAATTCCAGTAAACATTTTAAAGGAAACTTCGTAGTTACAACTAAATTATAAAGTAGAGCATTGAAGATATCATGCAGCGCTCTTCAGGAGAGGCAACGTTATTGTACATTCAGGACTTCCTAATACAGATCTATCACGTAATCCCCTAATCATGAGGACCCATCTCTTAACCAATCACAGATTGTTACCAAAAGTACAGGTCAGAAAGGGGTAAAAGGTTTAAGTGTGGTAAAGAGTTTACAGAGAGATCAAGTTTTTCTACACACAGAAGAATTACACGCAGTGGAGAAGCAATATTCATGTTCACAATGTAAGAAATATTTTACTTGGCTAAATCAAGTCTTGTTAAACATGAGAGAAGTCACACAGGAGAGAAGCCATACTCATGTTCAAAGTGTGGGAAGTGTTTTAAACAAAAATCTGAATTTGTTACACATAAAAGAAGTCACAAAGGGGAGAAACCATATTCATGTACAGAATGTGGAAAATGTTTCACAGAAATCAACTCTTGTTTCACATAGGAGAACTCACACAGGAGAGAAGCCATATTCATGTTCAGAATGTGGTAAATGTTTTGCAAATAAATCAGATTTTGTTAAACATGAGAGAATTCACACAGGAGAGAAGCCATATTCTTGTTCAGAATGTGGGAAATCATTTTACAAAAATCAAGTCTTTTTTACATAAGAGAATTCACACAGGGGAGAAACCATATTCATGTACAGAATGTGATAAATGTTTTACACAGAAATCAACTCTTATTTCACATAAGAGAACTCACACAGGAGAGAAGCCATATTCATGTTTAGAATGTGGTAAATGTTTTACAAATAAATCAGATTTTGTTAAACATGAGAGAATTCACACAGAGAGAAGCCATATTCATGCTCAGAATGTGAGAAATCTTTCACAGATCAATCAGGTCTTGCTAGACATAAGATAATTCACACAGGTGAGATGCCATATACATGCTTAGAATGTGGGAAATGTTTTACACATAAAACAAGTTTTGTTACACATGAGAGAAATCACACAGGAGAGAAGCCATATTCATGTTCAGAATGTGGGAAATGTTTCACAAATAAATCAGATTTTGTTAAACATGAGAGAATTCACACAGAGTGAAGCTATATTCATGTTCAGAATGTGAGAAATCTTTACAGATAAATCAAGTCTTCGTGAGACATAAGAGAATTCACACAGGAGAGATGCCATATGCATGTTTAGAATGTGGGAAATGTTTTAAACAAAATCAGAACTTGTTTCCCATGAGATATGTCACACAGGAGAGAAGCCATATTCATGTTCAGAATGTGGAAAATGTTTTACACATAAATCGTATCTAGTTACACATGAGAGATTTCACACAGGAGAGAAGCCATATCCGTGTTCAGAATGTGGGAAATGTTTTACAGATAAATCAAGTCTTGTTAAACATGAGAGAATTCACACAGGAGAGAAGCCATATGCATGCTTAGAATGTGGGAAATGTTTTACTACTAAAGCCCAACTTAAGAAGCATCAGGCAAGTCACAAAGGAGAGAAGCAGTTTTGATGTTTTGAAAGGAATTTAAGTGATAAAACTCATTGGATCAGAAGAAACTATATTATTTTTTGAATATGGGAAATGCTATAACAGCAAAAAGAATTTTAACCCGAGTTATTGACAGACTGATAAATAACTGGCTACGTGTTAATGTGTCCGTACAGACAGCAATCCTCAGAATAGTCGCACAACTTGCTGTCATTTCGCTATTTTTAGAGCTGAGATCTGGCTGCATCTACGTTTCTGTTTTATCTGTCATGGGTTCAGCAAAAAAAACATCCAGTATATAATACAACTGTCTGCATCCGCTTAGAACAGAACCGGTTGTATTATATCCCAAATGAACAAGACGGGTCCTTGACTTAAATTGTGTTTCATAAAGGATCTGTCTTGATCAGTATCCCATGCACTCAAGTGTGCATCATAGGAACGTAGCGAAACAGAACGGAATGCATTCTGGTGCTCTCCGTTCCGTCAGTTTTGTCCCCATTAATAATGAATAGAGACGAAACTGAAGTTTTTTTCTCTGGTTTTGAGATCCTATGACGGATCTCAATAGCGAAACGTAAAGCGCAGATATGAACGTAGCCTAAATTACAGACAGGTCATAGTCAAATTGCATTGGCAAGTGGATTGCATGTTGTTTTGAACCGCTGCAGCCAGTCACATTGTGACCCCATTCACCGTTATGAATTCATGTGAAATGTCGCAGTGCAGTTCCAGCCTGAAAGCTAATTAGAATATTTATTTTTGGGTAGGATTATCCTGGATCTAGCAAATGAAAAAAATTATATTTTTGTTAAAAATAGTAGAGCCTTGTTTACCTCAGAGCAGTGAGGATGAGTTGTCCCCATGAACCTCACACCTCCACCCACACTGCGGGAGAGTCCGAGCTCCATGTTTACCTCCTGTGACATTCATAAATATATTGGTCTCATCATGACTATATTACTGATTTATTTGACAATGCGATATTCATAATTCATCAAATGTTGATAATTAACCCCATTTGTGCATTCCTGCGGTTTAACGGTAAACCTAGATACCGGAGCTAAGTAATATATATCGGTGGTGGAATCGCTCATGATGCCGACATCTCTTAAAGAGGACCTCTACCTCCTCCTGACATGCCGGGTTTAATAGCTTCATGCATCCCCATGTAGTAACAGTTCTCGAGCATCTATTCTTATGACTCTATGTTGTGCCATTCCTTTATTATTCCTACTAGAAGTTATGAGTGAATCGCTAGCAGTCTGCAGTAAGGGTACAGAGGTCAGGTAACTGGTTGGGGGTGTCTGCACAGTCTGACTCTCATCCAGTCTAGGGTTGTTTCGGGTATCAAAATATGGATACCCAATAGATACTTTTGTGCCGGTATCGGTTTGATACCGGATTTGCCTTTTTCCGATACAGGGCAGTGCTGCTGCGCAGTTTAGTATCACGGAAAATGGTGCACACTGCTATCAGCGCACTCCATGTTCCCTCAGCAGCACAGGAGAAGTAGTCACTCTCTCCCTCCCCTGTGCCGCCAATGAGGAGAGACGGGAGGAGGAGGAGGGCGGGCACAGTGCGCCACCAATGAAAATTAATGTCTAATACAAATACAGGAGGCGGTGTCGGGCGGGAGCTGCGATCAGCGTCAGTTAACCCTCAGGTGCTGCACCCGCCTCCTGTATTTTAACATTAAAGGGGTTGTCCAAGATTGGGGACATTGGTGTAAGTGCATAACAGTGACATAAATATTACCACACACCTGTCCTACCTTTGCCACATTTCTGATGCCCCGTTTTCATATCGCAAATTCTCAGCCATAAGTGCCTATTTTCTTATAGTCAGGGATTAGGCTGAGCGAACCAGGTGAAGTTCGGGTTTGTTGGGTTCGGCCGAACTTCAGGTCAAAGTTCGGGTTCAGGACCCAAACTTCACCCAGACCCCATTTAAGTCAATGGGGACCCGAACTTCAACTTTATTATTTTCCGTTATAACATGGTTGTAGCGGAAAATAATAACATTCTTAAAACAGAATGCTAAATAAAATGTCTATTGAGGGTTAAAAAAAAAGAAAAACTCACCTCATCCACTTGTTCACACAGACGGCATGTTGTGAGCTCTGTGACATCACCGCAGGTCCTGAAGAAATAAAGGTGCCGGTTGCGCGATCAAGTGGATGAGGTGAGTTTTTATTTTTATTTTTTTAACCCTCAATAGACATATTTATTTAGCATTCTGTTTAAAGAATGCTATTATTTTCTGTTATAACCATGTAATAACGGAAAATAATATCACCCGAACCCAGACTGCAGTGAAAAGTCCGGGTTCGGGTCCAGGTACCCTAACTCGGTACGAACTTGAACTTTGCAGTTTGGATTCTCTCAACTCTATCGGTGATGTACCGGATCCATTGCTTAAGAGCGAAGCCTCTTCTTCAGCTTCGCAGGGAGCCCGGTGATGTTACCGTCAGCCTCAGTAATTATGCAGAGCGCACAGAGGGGTGGTAACTAGGCTGGAAGACATTGCGCTAAGCCACGCCCTTCCGGTCCGGTGACGCCACCGGCATGGCGCTTTCTAATGAATGAAGGAGGCGGAGCACTATGCTGCTTAGCATAGAAAACTCCTCCCATGTAAAATACAGGCTAATGGGGCGGAAGGCTGGAGAAAGAAGGAAATCCTTTCACCAAAGCACGTTTCATAGGATTACACGGCCATGCTAATTGTATATTTTGCAGTTTAGACAATGTCTGAAAACCAGACAATAAAACAATGGTTGAGTTGAAATAAAAGCTAACCCTATTTATGTAATGAGGCTGCGTTTGTATAGCTGAAAATAAATATTTTTAGCCCGGTACTTGTGTCTTGGACTGAATCTTTTTGCCTCATTCTGCTTTGGGAGTTGCAGTGCGTGCATTTCACTTTCCTGTGGTTATACATCTGTTTCAAGGGATTGCCAGGTCAATATGATTATGGATATATGTGGGAGCCGTGCCCCTCAGAGTGCCATGCAGTATGGTATGTTCATGGATATATGTGGGAGCGTTCACCTCAGAGTGCGATGCTGTCTGGTATGTTTAGGGATACACTTGGGAGCGTGCCCCCAGAGTGCGATGCGGTCTGGTATGTTTATGGATATATGTGGGAGCGTGCACCTTAGAGTGCGATGCTGTTTGGTATGTTTACGGATACATGTCAAGAAAACAATCTTAGAGTGGCTTGGATAAGTCAAATTGTTCAAAAGTTATTGCCACATAAAGTGACCGCGTGTCATATTTCAAAATATCAGTCTGGAATGTAACTTAGTAGTGAAGGTTTTTAAAATAACGTATTTGATTTTATACTGATAATGATATTTCTTTTTCGATCAGAGATGCCGCCTTGCATTGTGCTGTGGATGTAAGACTGACTCTAATAAAAAAAACAGGACCGCTCCATCATCCTCCATTCATTTCCTCGTGATATCGAAAGAATCCAGCCAATGGCTTTGTCAAACTAGACAGTACCTCATAATTAGAGATGAGGGAGCCGAAGCGACGTGAGTCGAATTGCTCAAATTTCATGAGAAATTCGATTCTGAACGATACAATTTCCTCACTGCGTGGTAACGAGATCGGAATTTTCCTAATATGGCGGCAAAATGGTGGTCATGGGGCAAGAAACTCTGGGAAGGCGGGATTATGCCTTGCAGGCAGCCAGCCCGGTGATGTCACAGCCCTATAAATACGGCAGCCATCTTAGATTCTGCCATTCACCAGCGTACTTTGTTCAGGGAAAGACGTGTATGCAGGCGCTAGGAGAGTGAAAGAAAACATAATTGTAGAAAGAGAAAAGCGATTTACTAGTGCAGGGAAAGGATAGTGAGGAATCATTTCACAGGCAGGAGAGACGTGGCAGATGCTAGAGAGTTATAGGAAAACCTTATTGTGATAAAGCGCGATTTACAAGTGCAGAGAAACGTTACTTGGGATCCAGATAGTCTCATAATACAGCTCTGTCATTCCAGCAATTAGTTATTGGGGTGCAAGTGCTATGTTGAACAGCCTTTAGTGGCTTTTATCTGTGGAAAAAGAGAAATATATACTCTGTTCACTTCGTAGCTATATATAGTGAAAGCGTTTAGTGCCCTATTATAGTAATAATACAAGAAAAATAGACGCTGTTCACATTTAGTGTTATTTGCACTAGAAACATTTATTGTCATATTTCTAGAGAAAAATAGACAAATTTCATATTTGCTGTTATTTCTGCGCCTAAAAGCGTTTCTTAGTATATTTCAGGACACGAGAAATAGAGCGTTCACATACAAGAAATATATACTCAGTTCACATTTGCTGTTATTAGAGGAGAAATAATTTATTGGCCAATTTCGTGTACAAAAGAGAAATACATTTGTGGCTTTAGTGGTGTTTTGTTTTGCTTTTAATTTATTTAGTTCAGCTAAAGTCAGACAGAGAAGGACCAGGCCATGCACAGAGGAGCAGCAGGTAAGTAAGGGGGCACCAGGGGTTTCTTCCGAGGCCTGAGCTCTCAACGTCAGCTAGCGGTCGTGTCTTGACCAGCCACCGGTGGTTCTCGGATTGGTAGACTCGATCTTCGGCTTTGTCGCATAGTGACAGCAGCACCAGCGCCTGAGTCTAGAGTCCATGACGAGCAGCTTTCTTCACCCACATAATGAAGAAACTACTCACTAGCAGCAGCAGGTAGACCTGGAGCAGGACCTGAACCAGCAGGTGATGGCATACTTGGAGTGCACCCTGCCAGGACCTGAACCAGCAGGTGAGCATACTTGGAGTGCACCCTGCCAGGCGAATTGGAGATCCCTGACTACTGGGCAGCTAAACTGGATTTGTGGCCGCAACTGGCAGAGTTTGCCCTGAAAAGCTGTCGTGCCTGGCCAGTAGTGTGGCATCAGAGCAGGTGTTTAGTGCAGCAGGGGGCCACAGTTACTCCAAGGAAAACTCGCCTGTCCAACCAAAATTTGGAGAGAACTTGCTTTTGTCAAGATGTAATCAGGCATGGATCAGCCAGGATTTCCACCCACCGATGCCTGATGCATCAGATTAGATCATCCATCTCCACACTGTCACTGTGCCACTCTGTGGCCTCCTGATGCCGCTATCTACACGCTTATGTCACCTTGCCACTCTGTGGCATCCTGATGCTGCCATCTACACTCTATGTCACTGTGCCACTCTGCTGTATCGCTCAGCTGCTGCTGCCATCTCCACACTGTCACCTTGCCACTATACGGCCTACTCATACTGCTGCTGTCACCTCCACACTCTTGCCATTGCGCCACTCTGTGGCCTCCTGATGTTGCCGCCACGTCCAGACCCTGTCATTGTGCCACTTGGTGGTCTCCTCATGCTGCTTCCACCTCACCACTATGTCATAGGGCCACTCTGTGGACTTCTCATGCTGTTACCACCCTCCCCATTCTATGACTGGGTCGCTATTGTCCTTGTTTGGGCTTCTTGAAATCACCATTTATTTGACCTTTCTTCTGATCGGTCAGAAGGAAGGATAAACAGATCCTGTCTGTGTAGCAGCTGTGGGGCCTCTATGGTCTCATCAGAATTGGCTTATGATTTGGTAGCCAAAAGCAGGAGCGGGTATAAAAAACAGAAGACATGCAAATATTACCTTCACGTGTCATCTCTGTTTTAGATCCACTCCTGTTTTTTTTTTTGCATTAGCAGTACTTATGGATTATTGAGCAAATTCTGACCGAGTGAAGGCATATGCTCCACAGACAGGATCCGTTTTTTGTGGATTATTGTTCTGACGGATCAGAGGAAGGGCAAATTAATTAGTGAAGTCAACACAAACTTACTGCTGACCCTCTCCACTCTGTCAGAGGCTCTACTTGTATATGCGTTTAATAGAACAGGTTCTGTTGACATCGATGTGGAATCAGCTGATGACGGTGTAAAAGGAGTGCGCTTCTTCTGACACTAGCATGGACCTGTAAGGCTGAGTTCATACTTGAGTTATTTGGTCAGTTTGGGCGTAATTTAAGTATACTTTCCTATAATTTTAATCAGAAGTTTGGGTTCAATTCTAATGATTAAACATTTAATAAATTTGCTAATAAACATTACAGGTTGCCTAAGACAGGAGAGAATCAGCCAGTCTTCTGTTTATTCAACAACGTGGTGTTGTGATGGAGAAAGCATGCAATGAAAATAATTCACTCTCACCTGAGGAGACGAATCCTGTCGAGATTGCTGCAAGTCTTTGCGCATTGGCTGCTCACTCGACCAAGATACTGCTAGACAACCTGCCGCATAAGCAGGCCTCCAGTAGCTACAGAACAATGAGAAGACAAAGCTTCAAGATGTAACATGGAGCCCCAGAGAAGGTCGCAAAGTTGGTGAAGAGTCAAATCAGTCCAAGCAGGCCCCGGTCTCTTTGTCCGGGTGAAAACATCACGGGTTCCTAGTCATCCAGGGAAACGAAAAGGGAGGCATCCTGTGGTGCACGGAGGCGGAGGGCCTCAGACTTCCCCTGCACACTATGGATGTCTCAGAAATAGACAGCCGCGTCCCGACAGCATCTCCTTTGGAAGGTCATGGGCTGTCCCGACCAGTCCTGGCTCATCTATTACGCCCTCTGAAGGATTATGCAAAAAGTGGTCAGAAGCCGACACGGCGCCCCACGCTGCAGATTTCTTATGGAGACACCGCATTTTTGCCAATATTAAATTATTATTTGGTGCATTAGCAATACCTGATGAATTACTGAGCAAATGGGCTAACTTCGGCGGTAAGGCGTATGCTCCCCAGACAGGATCTGTTTTTTTGGGGGTTATTGTTCTGACAGGTTTTAGAGGAGAGGGCAAAGTAATCAGCGATATCAGTCATCAACCTTTACTGCTGACACCCTCTCCCTCTCTGTCCCAGGGGGAGCTCTACTTGTATAAGCGCTTAATAGAACAGGTTCTGTAGACATCTATGTGGAATCAGCTGATGACGGTTGTAAAAGGAGTGTGCCATCTTCTTGTGCGCTAACGTCGACCTGTGGAGGCTGGGTACACTTGAGTTATTGGCCCTCGCACCGCCAAAATAAGTGAAGTTGTGCAGTGATTCTATGAGCGACGCCTGTCGTCTGCATGTCATACTGACTCACAGTGTTATTTCACTACCCAGTACACTCCCTATGCATGTTACTGCAAGGCACAGTGTTCTACACCCATATGAAAGCTACCTCTGCAACCTGAAAAGAGCTGTTTCTGTGCGATTCGTCATAAATTGATCCAGATCAAAAGCAAATTTTTGCTGAAAATTGGCGAACCCACCGAATAAGACTTTTGATGGACATTCGCTCATCTCTACTCAGCATCCTGAAGAAATGATTATAAAAGCTCAGAGGAGGAGCACGCTGTATGACAAATCCATCGGATAGTAGTTCATTACATTTTTCAAATGAGTGCGTACTACTCATCACGAAGACCAGTTGTCAGGGGACCGAGCCGAAGACTCCGGCATCCTAGGCTGTAGCCTAGCTTGACTAGACCACGGAAGCTTCCTGGACAGTTTCTGCTACTGCACTTAACACTACCTCCTTGACCTTGATTTTTCCTGCTCACCATTGGTTTGACCAATCAGATCTGTGTACGCCCTATTTAAGGGAGCCCATGTCACTTCCTCCTTGCCAGATTATTGAGCTATCTCAGCCGTAGTCTTGCTTCAGCCTCTCAGAAATTGTCTGCTGACCTGCTCGTGTACCGAACTCTGCCTCAATCGACTACTCTCCTGCCTCATCCTGAATCCTTATACCTGCCATCTCGTGTGCCTCGAACTCTGCCTACCATTACTACTCTCCTGCCTCATTCTCAAATCATTGTACCTGCCCTCCGTGTACCGACCCAGTACTGCCTGACTACTCCTCCTGCCTTCCTCGTTCTTGGCACTCATCTACCACGTGGACGCTTATCAGGTCCATTGAGCACCGCTGTTCCGCATATCGGGATCATTCATCCATTCCGCTTTTGTGCTCCTCTGATCCTGTGTCGCTGCCATTGGACTCCTTCCCCTCTTGAGTAACCTCTACAAGCGATTCTGCAGGTAACCAAAACAACCGTAGAAGATTAACACGCAAATACTATTCTTACTATATTTCCATTTCAATCATCTCTTTTCAACTATCCTCAGAATTGCAGGAACAGCCAAGTAGCAGCCGGCAGACAGTAACACAATCTATGTCCCTGGCTACAAAACACAATTCCTTGTGTTGGTACTTACACTAGCTCAACTACTATGATGGCCAGTAACTAGGACAAACACAGTCGTACGACTATATCATGGTTTCTATTGCAATTCGTGGAACAATCTTTCCGTATACTGTTTCCAGAAAACAGTGACAGATGCCACAAAAATACCAGCCTCAGGACTGAGGCACTACACAAAAGGAAAATGATTAGACAAAACCTATTCAGATCCTGCTGCCACCTCAGCGAAACTTTTGACCCTGCAAGCACCACCACTATTTCTTCTGCTATAATATGTTGGTTAGTATCATCAAGGAGAGAAACAGTTCACCAATGCAAATGTTGGTTGCCATTCTAGAGAACACAGTAAGTGAGAGTTCTCTATCAACTCAACGATTTTAACACGAACATCAGGCATCAGTACAAGATCTTAAGCCACAAAGTCAAATACACTTTGAGCATGACTATTACTCCAGAACTGATGACATAGTTGGCACCCTCAACTTTGCTTTCAACAGTTACCCCAGAAACAATGGATTTACAAAATGCAAACAATCCTCAAACTTATTCACAAACCCGGTTTTTGCCGAGGAACACGGAGCATTACATGATTAAAGGAAAAAATTCAAACATATTTCAAAAGAAAACATGAAGAGTACAATGTAAAATCATTGGAAGGTATTGACAATGAAATGGTTATAGAAGACACAATATCTTTAGTGGATCCTGAAAAATTATTGTGTGAATCGAGTACTGTTTTTAAACATAAGGAAAATCAGTCCCGCCACAGCGGCCTCATAAGAAAAAAAAACGAAATCTTCCAATCAATATCAAAAGGTCCCACGAGGGCTTTTCTTCATCGACTAAACCGTATCCACAGGATATGCCGATGGTGGAAGAAATTACACTTGAGTCGACAACAGCAACTGGGACAACAAGCTCTGTGTTATTGAGAACGTCAACGCCATTGAAAGAAAAGCCACTGATAAAATTGTCCTCTAACATCCAAGATACAAATCTCACCGGTTAAACTTCCGATTTTGAGGACAATGAACAGCTATCCACTATTTTTGAAGACTTTGAAGAATTGTCACCTAGAATGAGTCAGGGTGGATTGAAGAACATAGAGTTGCAGACATAGAGGAAGAAACTGTTGAGCCAGCAGCTACTGCTGTGAGGACCCAGAGAGACGAAGCGTTCAATCCACCGGATCAGACACAGAGTTAGAAGAAAGTTTTGTGGTCCATAGAGACGAGGATACAGCAGTTGAAGAAGAATTTGAAGGTCTAAAGCATGACTGTATTAGCCTATGCGAAGGCTAGCAAATCTAGTTTTAGATTGTTCTTTCGTCTTCTATTATCACTAGTGCCTTGTCAATCAAGATGATGAAAGTGTACCTGGCAAGCTAATATTATTTAAAACAAAAAATTGGAAGCATGATCAGTGTAACGGTCAAATGTTCAAATAGTCATGTTTAAAAACATGGAAAAACCAGCCCAAACAGGGCGTAAGCCAATCGGAAATGTTCTTTTATCGAGCGGTGGTTCTAAGTGGTTTCAGCTTCCACAAAATAAAACATAGCCTGCATTTTTAAAATGTTTAGGAAATCAGTAAGTTCAGCGACTATGACAATCAGAAACCATTTATTTTTCCCGCGATTGGAAAAAGAACAACAAGTCTTATCTGAAATAAAAAATACTCAGTTTGCCTGGCGGGGATGGACAATCCGATAATCCTGGATTTTCCGTAAAAGTACTGCATTTTTCATTGATGGTTTTGTAACCGATAAAATGTTAAGCTTCACAGTGGACCAGAGTAGTACCACCACTTACATCTGTTGGTCTAGAAAAGGTTGGATTAAAGAACAATGTTGATTACCTTTTATAGCATCCATTCAATTGCCACAGACCGGCGCTATGTCCGTGCGTAGGTGATACAGTGAAAATTAAGACCAGAAGTGGAGCCATCTTAGCGCGTTGGGTGCAGCGGTGAAGAACCATATGTGGTGGTCAGCTAAGACTTGTGGGAGGATGGTGCACAGCTTGTGATGAGATGGAATTCTTTATTGAATCATGTGACCAATGTACATGAATAGACAGAACCAATGGAATTTCCATCTTGCCTTCACGATCCCCTAACTGGAGGAACAAATTTCTACTGGCTCACTGTGGATTCCCCAGCAATGGATCTCCTTAGAGAAATTGTATTAAATCCTTTGCTACAAGAGAGATATAAAACATCTAACCTGCCTTTTGTCATACCAGGAGATTTGCCTGTGTATGCCTGAAATATAGGCCAAAAAGAATACACTACTACATCGATGGCATGATCCTGCGTTCACAATTAGCCGCACCGGACCACAACCAGAAATGTGGAAAGAGTAAAAGCAGTTATGAAACATGCCACCGCGACTAGTGATCCCGAAGGCAGTTATAGACATCGTGTGGAGTTTTCAAGGGCGAAAGGCATGGGTGGTGAAGACTATTTATGAGCCAACCTCACAGGAATTTATGTGGGATATTAGGAAGATGTCATACAAATTTTAAAAAGGAACAAGTACATTCTTGGCTTCCAAAAGCACCTGAACTACCAGACAACATTGCTTCTGGTACTAAAAACCGGATCGAAAAGAGTTAATCCAACAACATCTAACCCGATTTCAGGTCGAATAGTATTGTGCACCGTATATAAATATTTTCCTTTTTGAACAAATATAATGTTGTTAATATATATATATGTACATTTGTTGATCATTTGCTCAAGTAAAGAAAGGCAACTGCTAAATGTGAATTATGTTTGCATAATCTAATATTTAATCATTTTTATAATTTATTTGTGTTTACTATGTGTTTTACACTGGTTCAGTCCAGCTTTCAAAATGAAGCCTGGTGTCCTGAGAATTTCACCAGGCCGCATCCCCCAGATGTTGAAACAGACCCTGTCACGCTATGTTGGTCTCCTTTGCATTGGGCTGAATCGTGCGCTTCAAAGGCAACTATTTGAAGGCGCGGTGAGCTACCGGGCTGCCTTGGCGAAGGATCCCGCCCAGCAGTGTGTTTGGTGTCACCAGTTGCTTTGATGGGAGAGCTTTGGCTGATGTCTGGCTTGCAAAACAGCTATGTCATCGATAAAGCACGACCAGCAGTGCAGGTGTCGCTGCCGTGCTCACTGCAGGGTGCAAGCCTCCTCCTGGCAGCACTCAGTGGAGCATATTAGCCCACCTCGCCTTCCAAAATTTTCCTTATTATAAAAGGATTCAGCACAAGGCAAAGGAGAACAACACAGCGTGACAGGCTCATTCTCGGACATCAGGGGATGCGGCCTGGTTGAAATGATCTGTATGTAAGGTTTCTGAAATGAACCTGGATATACCTTAAAGACTTGCGCAAATACAGAACCGAGCCAGATTATATTCCATCCTTTGTCCATGCAGATACACACAGATTAGAGCAGGGATGCTCAACCTGCTGCGCTTCAGCTGTTGCAAAACTACAACTACCAGCATGCCTAGACAGCCTACACATATGTAATGCAGCGGGAGGGCTGCCACAGGTTGAGCATCCTGGATTAGAGCATTCTTTATAGCATGTTCAGATCAGAAACTCTCCTTTTCATTGTGAAGAAATGCTCCGGGAAGTCTTTTTTAGTTATGGTTTTGGGATCAAAGGATTGGGGCCAGTGACCATAAAAACACTAAAAGGTATGATTTAGTGATGCTTAGGACCAAATTCCCTCAAGCGTAGTGATACACTCTGGACACACAGCGATAGTACAAGGCTAATTTAACAGCACCGATCCGGCAGGCTGTTCTCAAGCAAAACTGACTTTTGGGTTTGTACTACTACTAGTTGACACTTTCCGGCCGAGGTCGCGCTCCGGCACAATTCTCTATAATGTTGTCCGGCCGGAGATCAGGCCGCGGCATGGCCTAAATGCCGATAGGTGGTGGGAATCGAACTAAGACATTACGTGGTTTTATTACTACCGCCTTGCGTCATTTTCGCCGCACTGTTGCCGTCCCTCTTTACCCATCATAGTGAATGGGGCTGGACCTGACTTCCAGCGCCAAGGTGTTCTAACAGTAGCACGGATCCGGCCGGCTGATAATCCGCCAAAACATCCTGCTGCAGAAGGCTACCGATAGTGTTCAGTTATCCATAAATATCTCACGTCGTGAACATACGGCACTGATGTGGTAAAATAGTATTATGTAGCTTACTATTGAGTTGTAACCCTTACAGTACTAGATTGTACTGGATGAAATATAAACAATGCTTTGTTATAAAATGCATTTCAGCATTCGAAGAGGTTACATAGCATCTAAAAGCAAAGTGATGGTATCTGTACCCTACCGGTGCAGGAGTGATAGACGTGGGCTGAGTCTGTAGTGTAACACTTGCTTGAGGTGTAAAGTGTCCTTTGCCTTGAAAACGGATTTATCAATTTGCTCCCCTTATCGAGTAGAATTCTACGAGAACTGTGAAATGAAAAGTATTGGTCCAGATGCTTATAATTACAGCAGCACTAGCCGTATGCTACACAGAGCTGAGCCAGAAAGGTTATATTTTTCTGAAAAAATCGGAGGTGCTTTTCTATTTAGAACTTGGATTAGTTCAGGTTCACCTCTGTAAATGAAGAATTATTTTAAAGGGTTATCATGGTTCAGAGCTGAACCTGGACATACCCATTTTCACCCAGGTAGCTCCCCGACAAGAGCATCGGAGCAGTTCATGCCCCGATGCTAACATGTGAGGGCTGCCTTGTTTAAAATATGGTTATAGTAGCTGTCGCTGGTTTGAGGACTATATTTTTCACCCTATAAGATGCACTGACGCCATAAGGCGCACCTGGGTTTCCCCCATCCCCTGTAATAAACTTTAACATTATGCGCTCTGCATTCATCATTATTCATCACCCACCTACTGCAGTCGGCGGTCTGGCTGTGTGAGTAACACACACAGTCAACAGCTCCAGCCTCTCAGTCCCTGTTGCTGCCCGTGCAGCACCAGTCACATGACCCCACCTGAGGCGTGACCGTGCTGCCGTGCCGCTCTGTCAGTGGCGCCACCGCTGGGGCCGATGCGGGCACACGCAGGCCGAGGGCGAGCGGCCGGCAAAGCGCAACTTTCAGGTGATTTTTTCCTCCCACCGCTTCTCTGCGCCGGGTGCGCCCCCTAAGGCAGCCGCTTGAGTCTGCCTTGGGTAGCGCCGGCCCTGCCCTAACCGGACCCTATTATAGTCTATGGGGTCCTTTGGACTACTGTTCGGCTCAATTATGTGCTGAATGGTGATATGAATGAAGCCGTAGGGCAGTGATGGGCAGCGTGCGGCTCTCCAGCTGTTGCAGAACTACAACTGCCAGCATGCAAAAGCCTGTCTATAGCTATCAGCCTACTGCGGGGCATGGTGGGAGTTGTAGTTTAGCAACAGCTGGAGAGCCGCACTTTGCCCCATCACTGCCGTGGCAGTCATTAAAACTTGGCTTAGTTTTCGCATTGCCCTCAGAGTAGACAGATAATGTATAGTATAGATGTCCTATTCTTGTCTGTTTTGAGGCATATACAATGGATCCGCAAAAAAAAAGCGGATGCCATACGGACGTCATCAGTTTTTTGCGAGATCCTGCAGTTGTGGACCATAAAACACATATGGTCGTGTGCATGAGGCCTAAGGATGACAAAGACTTTTTCTAACCCAAAAATAAATAACACAATTTAAAGTTATAATTATGAGCGCCTTACCTCGGTTTCTGAAAACCACAGAAATCCTGTATAATGTCCATGCCGGGTCTGGAAATTTTCTGCGGATGAGATTGACAGCACAAGGCGGTATTGGTGCTCAATTGCCTTGGCCAAGGAGCCCGTATACATCGTGCAGTAAATTTTCTATATGCCCATAGGCGTAGGTTTCTATAAAATAAAATAAAAATTGTTTTACAAAACACATAATGATCGGTATAACTAAAGTGCAACTCATTAAGCGTGTACCTAATAATTATGGCTATTAACATGGAAATTCATACCCAGAAGAGACTGAATCAGAGCGGAACCCGACATATCCTGACCATAAGGCTACGTTCACACGGCGACAATTGTCG
>CM065589.1:8613745-8811703 GCA_033119425.1 Bufotes viridis | reverse complement strand
CAGCCTGATCTGTGAGTTACAATTCCTTCTGAGTCACCCTTGCTCACCCTGAAGGTCTGGCATACTGCATATGTGCTAGACAGCAGTAGGCTCTGAGAGTTCTCTATGGCTATGTCCTAGACAGCAGAAGGTTCTGAGAGTTCTCTATGGCTATGTTCTAGACAGCTGTAGGCTCTGAGAGTCCTCTATGGCTATCTGCTAGACAGCTGTAGGCTCTGAGTGTCCTCTATGACTATGTGCTAGACAGCTGTAGGCTCTGAGTGCCCTCTATGACTATGTGCTAGATAGCTGTAGATTCTGAGAGTCCTCTATGGCTATTTGCTAGAAAGCTGTAGGCACAGAGAGTCCTCTATGACTATGTGATAGACAGCTGTAGGCTCTGAGACTCCTCTATGGCTATGTGCTAGACAGCTGAAAGCTCAGAGAGTCCTCTATGACTATGTGCTAGACAGCTTTAGACTCTGAGAGTCCTCTATGACTATGTGCTAGACAGCTCTAGACTCTGAGAGTCCTCTATGGCTATGTGCTAGACAGCTGTAGGCTCTGAGTGCCCTCTATGACTATGTGCCAGACATCTGTAGACACCGAGAGTCCTTTGTGACTATGTGCTAGACAGCTGTAGGCTCAGAGAGTCCTCTATGACTATGTGATAGACAGCTGTAGGCTCTGAGTGTCCTTTATGGCTATTTGATAGACAGCTGAAGGCTCTGAGAGTCCTCTATGGCTATGTGCTAGACAGCTGTAAGCTCTGAGTGTCCTCTATGGCTATGTGCTAGACAGCAGTAGACTTCGAGAGTTCTCTATGACTATGTGCTAGACAGCTGTAGGCTCTGAGAATCCTCTATGGCTATGTGCTTGACAGCAGAAAGCTCCGAGAGTCCTCTATGGCTATGTGCTAGACAGCTGTAGGCTCTGAGAGTCCTCCATGGCTATCTGCTAGACAGCAGTATGCTCTGAGTGTCCTCTATGGCTATGTGCTAGACAGCTGTAGGCTCTGAGAGTCCTCTATGGCTATGTGCTAGACAGCTGTAGACTCCAAGACACCTCTATGGCTATGTGCTAGACAGCTGTAGGCTCTGAGAGTCCTCTATGGCTATGTGCTAGACAGCTGAAGGCTCTGAGAGTCCTCTATGGCTATGTGCTAGACAGCTGTAGGCCCCAAGAGTCCTCTATGCCTTTGTACTAGACAGCTGTAGGCTCTGAGAGTTCTCTATGACTATGTGATAGACAGCTGTAGGCTCTGAGAGTCCTCTATGGCTATGTGCTAGACAGCTGTAGACCCCAAGAGTTCTCTATGGTTATGTACTAGACAGCTGTAGGCTCTGAGAGTCTTCTATGACTATGTGCTAGACAGCTGTAGGCTCTGAGTGTCCTTTATGGCTATGTGCTAGACAGCTGAAGGCTCTGAGAGTCCTCTATGGCTATGTGCTAGACAACTGTAGGCTCTGAGAGTCCTCTATGACTATGTGATAGACAGCTGTAGGCTCTGAGTGTCCTTTATGGCTATTTGCTAGACAGCTGAAGGCTCTGAGAGTCCTCTATGTCTATGTGCTAGACAGCTGTAAGCTCTGAGTGTCCTCTATGGCTATGTGCTAGATAGCAGTAGACTCCGAGAGTTCTCTATGACTATGTGCTAGACAGCAGTAGCCTCCGAGAGTCCTCTATGGCTATGTGCTTGACAGCAGAAAGCTCCAAGAGTCCTCTATGGCTATGTGCTAGACAGCTGTAGGCTCTGAGAGTCCTCTATGGCTATGTGCTAGACAGCTGTAGACTCAGAGAGTCCTCTATGGCTATCTGCTAGAAAGCAGTAAGCTCTGAGTGTCCTCTATGACTATGTGCTAGACAGCTGTAGGCTCTGAGAGTCCTCTATGACTATGTGCTATACAGCTGTAGACTCTGAGAGTCCTCTATGGCTATGTGCTAGACAGCTGTAGGCTCTGAGAGTCCTCTATGGCTATGTGCTAGACAGCTGAAGGCTCTGAGAGTTCTCTATGACTATGTGATAGACAGCTGTAGGCTCTGAGAGTCCTCCATGGCTATGTGCTAGACAGATGTAGACCCCAAGAGTCCTCTATGGTTATGTACTAGACAGCTGTAGGCTCTGAGAGTATCCTATGACTATGTGATAGACAGCTGTAGGCTCTGAGAGTCCTCTATGACTATGTGCTAGACAGCTGTAGGCTCTGAGTATCCTTTATGGCTATGTGCTAGACAGCAGTAGACTCCGAGAGTTCTCTATGACTATGTGCTAGACAGCAGTAGCCTCCGAGAGTCCTCTATGGCTATGTGCTTGACAGCAGAAAGCTCCGAGAGTCCTCTATGGCTATGTGCTAGACAGCTGTAGGCTCTTAGAGTCCTCTATGGCTATCTGCTAGACAGCAGTATGCTCTGAGTGTCCTCTATGGCTATGTGCTAGACAGCTGTAGGCTCTGAGAGTCCTCTATGACTATGTGCTAGACAGCTGTAGACTCTGAGAGTCCTCTATGGCTATGTGCTAGACAGCTGTAGACTCCAAGACACCTCTATGGCAATGTGCTAGACAGCTGTAGGCTCTGAGAGTCCTCTATGGCTATGTGCTAGACAGGTGAAGGCTCTGAGAGTCCTCTATGGCTATGTGCTAGACAGCTGTAGGCCCCAAGAGTCCTCTATGCCTTTGTACTAGACAGCTGTAGGCTCTGAGAGTTCTCTATGACTATGTGATAGACAGCTGTAGGCTCTGAGAGTCCTCTATGGCTATGTGCTAGACAGCTGTAGACCCCAAGAGTTCTCTATGGTTATGTACAAGACAGCTGTAGGCTCTGAGAGTCATCTATGACTATGTGCTAGACAGCTGTAGGCTCTGAGTGTCCTTTATGGCTATGTGCTAGACAGCTGAAGGCTCTTAGAGTACTCTATGGCTATGTGCTAGACAGCTGTAGGCTCTGAGAGTCCTCTATGACTATGTGATAGACAGCTGTAGGCTCTGAGTGTCCTTTATGGCTATATGCTAGACAGCTGAAGGCTCTGAGAGTCCTCTATGGCTATGTGCTAGACAGCTGTAAGCTCTGAGTGTCCTCTATGGCTATGTGCTAGACAGCAGTAGACTCCGAGAGTTCTCTATGACTATGTGCGAGACAGCAGTAGCCTCCGAGAGTCCTCTATGGCTATGTGCTTGACAGCAGAAAGCTCCAAGAGTCCTCTATGGCTATGTGCTAGACAGCTGTAGGCTCTGAGAGTCCTCTATGGCTATGTGCTAGACAGCTGTAGACTCAGAGAGTCCTCTATGGCTATCTGCTAGAAAGCAGTAAGCTCTGAGTGTCCTCTATGACTATGTGCTAGACAGCTGTAGACTCTGAGAGTCCTCTATGGCTATGTGCTAGACAGCTGTAGGCTCTGAGAGTCCTCTATGGCTATGTGCTAGACAGCTGAAGGCTCTGAGAGTTCTCTATGACTATGTGATAGACAGCTGTAGGCTCTGAGAGTCCTCCATGGCTATGTGCTAGACAGATGTAGACCCCAAGAGTCCTCTATGGTTATGTACTAGACAGCTGTAGGCTCTGAGAGTATCCTATGACTATGTGATAGACAGCTGTAGGCTCTGAGAGTCCTCTATGACTATGTGCTAGACAGCTGTAGGCTGTGAGTGTCCTTTATGGCTATGTGCTAGACAGCTGAAGGCTCTGAGAGTCCTCTATGGCTATGTGCTAGACAGCTGTAGGCTCTGAGAGTCCTCTATGACTATGTGCTAGACAGCTGTAAGCTCTGAGCGTCCTCTATGGCTATTTGCTAGACAGCTGAAGGCTCTGACAGTCCTCTATGGCTATGTGCTAGACAGCTGTAAGCTCTGAGTGTCCTCTATGGCTATGTGCTAGACAGCATTAGACTCCGAGAGTTCTCTATGACTATGTGCTAGACAGCAGTAGCCTCCGAGAGTCCTCTATGGCTATGTGCTAGACAGCTGTAGGCTCTGAGAGTCCTCTATGGCTATCTGCTAGACAGCTGTAGACTCTGAGAGTCCTCTATGACTATGTGCTAGACAGCAGTAAGCTCTGAGTGTCCTCTATGGCTATGTGCTAGACAGCTGTAGGCTCTGAGAGTCCTCTATGGCTATGTGCTAGACAACTGTAGACTCTGAGACTCCTCTATGGCTATGTGCTGGACAGCTGTAGATTCCAAGACACCTCTATGGCTATGTGCTATACAGCTGTAGGCTCTGAGAGTCCTCTATGGCTATGTGCTAGACAGCTGAAGGCTCTGAGAGTCCTCTATGGCTATGTGCTAGACAGCAGTAAGCTCTGAGTGTCCGCTATGGCTATGTGCTAGACAGCTGTAGACTCTGAGAGTCCTCTATGACTATGTGCTAGACAGCAGTAAGCTCTGAGTGTCATCTATGGCTATGTGCTAGACAGCTGTAGGCTCTGAGAGTCCTCTATGGCTATGTGCTAGACAGCTGTAGACTCTGAGACTCCTCTATGGCTATGTGCTAGACAGCTGTAGATTCCAAGACACCTCTATGGCTATGTGCTAGACAGCTGTAGGCTGTGAGAGTCCTCTATGGCTATGTGCTAGACAGCTGAAGGCTCTGAGAGTTCTCTATGGCTATGTGCTAGACAGCTGTAAGCTCTGAGAGTCCTCTATGACTATGTGCTAGACAGCTGTAGACTCTGAGAGTCCTCTATGGCTATGTGCTAGACAGCTGTAGGCTCTGAGAGTCCTCTATGGCTATGTGCTAGACAGCTGAAGGCTCTGAGAGTTCTCTATGGCTATGTGCTAGACAGCTGTAAGCTCTGAGAGTCCTCTATGACTATGTGCTAGACAGCTGTAGACTCTGAGAGTCCTCTATGGCTATGTGCTAGACAGCTGTAGACTCCAAGACACCTCTATGGCAATGTGCTAGACAGCTGTAGGCTCTGAGAGTCCTCTATGGCTATGTGCTAGACAGGTGAAGGCTCTGAGAGTCCTCTATGGCTATGTGCTAGACAGCTGTAGGCCCCAAGAGTCCTCTATGCCTTTGTACTAGACAGCTGTAGGCTCTGAGAGTTCTCTATGACTATGTGATAGACAGCTGTAGGCTCTGAGAGTCCTCTATGGCTATGTGCTAGACAGCTGTAGACCCCAAGAGTTCTCTATGGTTATGTACAAGACAGCTGTAGGCTCTGAGAGTCATCTATGACTATGTGCTAGACAGCTGTAGGCTCTGAGTGTCCTTTATGGCTATGTGCTAGACAGCTGAAGGCTCTGAGAGTACTCTATGGCTATGTGCTAGACAGCTGTAGGCTCTGAGAGTCCTCTATGACTATGTGATAGACAGCTGTAGGCTCTGAGTGTCCTTTATGGCTATATGCTAGACAGCTGAAGGCTCTGAGAGTCCTCTATGGCTATGTGCTAGACAGCTGTAAGCTCTGAGTGTCCTCTATGGCTATGTGCTAGACAGCAGTAGACTCCGAGAGTTCTCTATGACTATGTGCGAGACAGCAGTAGCCTCCGAGAGTCCTCTATGGCTATGTGCTTGACAGCAGAAAGCTCCAAGAGTCCTCTATGGCTATGTGCTAGACAGCTGTAGGCTCTGAGAGTCCTCTATGGCTATGTGCTAGACAGCTGTAGACTCAGAGAGTCCTCTATGGCTATCTGCTAGAAAGCAGTAAGCTCTGAGTGTCCTCTATGACTATGTGCTAGACAGCTGTAGACTCTGAGAGTCCTCTATGGCTATGTGCTAGACAGCTGTAGGCTCTGAGAGTCCTCTATGGCTATGTGCTAGACAGCTGAAGGCTCTGAGAGTTCTCTATGACTATGTGATAGACAGCTGTAGGCTCTGGGAGTCCTCCATGGCTATGTGCTAGACAGATGTAGACCCCAAGAGTCCTCTATGGTTATGTACTAGACAGCTGTAGGCTCTGAGAGTATCCTATGACTATGTGATAGACAGCTGTAGGCTCTGAGAGTCCTCTATGACTATGTGCTAGACAGCTGTAGGCTGTGAGTGTCCTTTATGGCTATGTGCTAGACAGCTGAAGGCTCTGAGAGTCCTCTATGGCTATGTGCTAGACAGCTGTAGGCTCTGAGAGTCCTCTATGACTATGTGCTAGACAGCTGTAAGCTCTGAGCGTCCTCTATGGCTATTTGCTAGACAGCTGAAGGCTCTGACAGTCCTCTATGGCTATGTGCTAGACAGCTGTAAGCTCTGAGTGTCCTCTATGGCTATGTGCTAGACAGCATTAGACTCCGAGAGTTCTCTATGACTATGTGCTAGACAGCAGTAGCCTCCGAGAGTCCTCTATGGCTATGTGCTAGACAGCTGTAGGCTCTGAGAGTCCTCTATGGCTATCTGCTAGACAGCTGTAGACTCTGAGAGTCCTCTATGACTATGTGCTAGACAGCAGTAAGCTCTGAGTGTCCTCTATGGCTATGTGCTAGACAGCTGTAGGCTCTGAGAGTCCTCTATGGCTATGTGCTAGACAACTGTAGACTCTGAGACTCCTCTATGGCTATGTGCTAGACAGCTGTAGATTCCAAGACACCTCTATGGCTATGTGCTATACAGCTGTAGGCTCTGAGAGTCCTCTATGGCTATGTGCTAGACAGCTGAAGGCTCTGAGAGTCCTCTATGGCTATGTGCTAGACAGCAGTAAGCTCTGAGTGTCCGCTATGGCTATGTGCTAGACAGCTGTAGACTCTGAGAGTCCTCTATGACTATGTGCTAGACAGCAGTAAGCTCTGAGTGTCATCTATGGCTATGTGCTAGACAGCTGTAGGCTCTGAGAGTCCTCTATGGCTATGTGCTAGACAGCTGTAGACTCTGAGACTCCTCTATGGCTATGTGCTAGACAGCTGTAGATTCCAAGACACCTCTATGGCTATGTGCTAGACAGCTGTAGGCTGTGAGAGTCCTCTATGGCTATGTGCTAGACAGCTGAAGGCTCTGAGAGTTCTCTATGGCTATGTGCTAGACAGCTGTAAGCTCTGAGAGTCCTCTATGACTATGTGCTAGACAGCTGTAGACTCTGAGAGTCCTCTATGGCTATGTGCTAGACAGCTTTAGGCTCTGAGAGTCCTCTATGGCTATGTGCTAGACAGCTGAAGGCTCTGAGAGTTCTCTATGGCTATGTGCTAGACAGCTGTAAGCTCTGAGAGTCCTCTATGACTATGTGCTAGACAGCTGTAGACTCTGAGAGTCCTCTATGGCTATGTGCTAGACAGCTGTAGATTCCAAGACACCTCTATGGCTATGTGCTAGACAGCTGTAGGCTGTGAGAGTCCTCTATGGCTATGTGCTAGACAGCTGAAGGCTCTGAGAGTTCTCTATGGCTATGTGCTAGACAGCTGTAGACTCTGAGACTCCTCTATGACTATGTGTTATACAGCTGTAGACTCTGAGAGTCCTCTATGGCTATGTGCTAGACAGCTGTAGATTCCAAGACACCTCTATGGCTATGTGGTAGACAGCTGAAAGCTCTGAGAGTCCTCTATGGCTATGTGCTAGACAGCTGTAGACCCCAAGAGTCCTCTATGGCTATGTGCTAGACAGCTGTAGACCCCAAGAGTCCTCTATGGCTATGTGCTAGACAGATGTAGACTCCGAGAGTCCTCTATGACTATGTGCTAGACAGCTGTAGGCTCTGAGTGTCCTTTTTGACTATGTGATAGACAGCTGTAGACCCCAAGAGTCCTCTATGGCTATGTGCTAGACAGATGTAGACTCCGAGAGTCCTCTATGACTATGTGCTAGACAGCTGTAGGCTCTGAGTGTCCTTTATGACTATGTGATAGACAGCTGTAGACTCTGAGAGTTCTCTATGACTAAGTGATAGACAGCTGTAGGCTCTGAGAGACCTCTATGGCTATGTGCTAGACAGCTGAAGGCTCTGAGAGTCCTCTATGGCTATGTGCTAGACAGCTGTAGACCCCAAGAGTCCTCTATGGCTATAGACCCCAAGAGTCCTCTATGGCTATGTGCTAGACAGCTGTAGGCTCCTAAAGTCCTCTATGACTATGTGCTAGACAGCAGTAGACTCCGAGAGTTCTCTATGACTATGTGCGAGACAGCAGTAGCCTCCGAGAGTCCTCTATGGCTATGTGCTTGACAGCAGAAAGCTCCAAGAGTCCTCTATGGCTATGTGCTAGACAGCTGTAGGCTCTGAGAGTCCTCTATGGCTATGTGCTAGACAGCTGTAGACTCAGAGAGTCCTCTATGGCTATCTGCTAGAAAGCAGTAAGCTCTGAGTGTCCTCTATGACTATGTGCTAGACAGCTGTAGACTCTGAGAGTCCTCTATGGCTATGTGCTAGACAGCTGTAAGCTCTGAGTGTCCTCTATGGCTATGTGCTAGACAGCAGTAGACTCCGAGAGTTCTCTATGACTATGTGCGAGACAGCAGTAGCCTCCGAGAGTCCTCTATGGCTATGTGCTTGACAGCAGAAAGCTCCAAGAGTCCTCTATGGCTATGTGCTAGACAGCTGTAGGCTCTGAGAGTCCTCTATGGCTATGTGCTAGACAGCTGTAGACTCAGAGAGTCCTCTATGGCTATCTGCTAGAAAGCAGTAAGCTCTGAGTGTCCTCTATGACTATGTGCTAGACAGCTGTAGACTCTGAGAGTCCTCTATGGCTATGTGCTAGACAGCTGTAGGCTCTGAGAGTCCTCTATGGCTATGTGCTAGACAGCTGAAGGCTCTGAGAGTTCTCTATGACTATGTGATAGACAGCTGTAGGCTCTGAGAGTCCTCCATGGCTATGTGCTAGACAGATGTAGACCCCAAGAGTCCTCTATGGTTATGTACTAGACAGCTGTAGGCTCTGAGAGTATCCTATGACTATGTGATAGACAGCTGTAGGCTCTGAGAGTCCTCTATGACTATGTGCTAGACAGCTGTAGGCTGTGAGTGTCCTTTATGGCTATGTGCTAGACAGCTGAAGGCTCTGAGAGTCCTCTATGGCTATGTGCTAGACAGCTGTAGGCTCTGAGAGTCCTCTATGACTATGTGCTAGACAGCTGTAAGCTCTGAGCGTCCTCTATGGCTATTTGCTAGACAGCTGAAGGCTCTGACAGTCCTCTATGGCTATGTGCTAGACAGCTGTAAGCTCTGAGTGTCCTCTATGGCTATGTGCTAGACAGCATTAGACTCCGAGAGTTCTCTATGACTATGTGCTAGACAGCAGTAGCCTCCGAGAGTCCTCTATGGCTATGTGCTAGACAGCTGTAGGCTCTGAGAGTCCTCTATGGCTATCTGCTAGACAGCTGTAGACTCTGAGAGTCCTCTATGACTATGTGCTAGACAGCAGTAAGCTCTGAGTGTCCTCTATGGCTATGTGCTAGACAGCTGTAGGCTCTGAGAGTCCTCTATGGCTATGTGCTAGACAACTGTAGACTCTGAGACTCCTCTATGGCTATGTGCTAGACAGCTGTAGATTCCAAGACACCTCTATGGCTATGTGCTATACAGCTGTAGGCTCTGAGAGTCCTCTATGGCTATGTGCTAGACAGCTGAAGGCTCTGAGAGTCCTCTATGGCTATGTGCTAGACAGCAGTAAGCTCTGAGTGTCCGCTATGGCTATGTGCTAGACAGCTGTAGACTCTGAGAGTCCTCTATGACTATATGCTAGACAGCAGTAAGCTCTGAGTGTCATCTATGGCTATGTGCTAGACAGCTGTAGGCTCTGAGAGTCCTCTATGGCTATGTGCTAGACAGCTGTAGACTCTGAGACTCCTCTATGGCTATGTGCTAGACAGCTGTAGATTCCAAGACACCTCTATGGCTATGTGCTAGACAGCTGTAGGCTGTGAGAGTCCTCTATGGCTATGTGCTAGACAGCTGAAGGCTCTGAGAGTTCTCTATGGCTATGTGCTAGACAGCTGTAAGCTCTGAGAGTCCTCTATGACTATGTGCTAGACAGCTGTAGACTCTGAGAGTCCTCTATGGCTATGTGCTAGACAGCTGTAGGCTCTGAGAGTCCTCTATGGCTATGTGCTAGACAGCTGAAGGCTCTGAGAGTTCTCTATGGCTATGTGCTAGACAGCTGTAAGCTCTGAGAGTCCTCTATGACTATGTGCTAGACAGCTGTAGACTCTGAGAGTCCTCTATGGCTATGTGCTAGACAGCTGTAGATTCCAAGACACCTCTATGGCTATGTGCTAGACAGCTGTAGGCTGTGAGAGTCCTCTATGGCTATGTGCTAGACAGCTGAAGGCTCTGAGAGTTCTCTATGGCTATGTGCTAGACAGCTGTAGACTCTGAGACTCCTCTATGACTATGTGTTATACAGCTGTAGACTCTGAGAGTCCTCTATGGCTATGTGCTAGACAGCTGTAGGCTCTGAGAGTCCTCTATGGCTATGTGCTAGACAGCTGTAGGCTCGGAGAGTTCTCTATGACTATGTGCTAGACAGCTGTAGACTCCAAGAGTCCTCTATGGCTATGTGCTAGACAGCTGTAGACCCCAAGAGTCCTCTATGGCTATGTGCTAGACAGCTGTAGACTCAGAGAGTCCTCTATGACTATGTGCTAGACAGCTGTAGGCTCTGAGTGTCCTTTTTGACTATGTGATAGACAGCTGTAGACCCCAAGAGTCCTCTATGGCTATGTGCTAGACAGATGTAGACTCCGAGAGTCCTCTATGACTATGTGCTAGACAGCTGTAGGCTCTGAGTGTCCTTTATGACTATGTGATAGACAGCTGTAGACTCTGAGAGTTCTCTATGACTAAGTGATAGACAGCTGTAGGCTCTGAGAGACCTCTATGGCTATGTGCTAGACAGCTGAAGGCTCTGAGAGTCCTCTATGGCTATGTGCTAGACAGCTGTAGACCCCAAGAGTCCTCTATGGCTATAGACCCCAAGAGTCCTCTATGGCTATGTGCTAGACAGCTGTAGGCTCCTAAAGTCCTCTATGACTATGTGCTAGACAGCTGTAGGCTCTGAGAGTCCTCTATGGCTATGTACTAGACAGCTGTAGGCTCTGAGAGTCCTCTATGACTATGTTCTAGACAGCTGTAGACTCCAGGAGTCCTCTATGACTATGTGCTAGACAGCTGTAGACCCCAAGAGTCCTCTATGGCTATGTGCTAGACAGCTGTAGGCTCTGAGAGTCCATTATAGTTATGTACTAGACAGCAGTAGCCTTATAACACACTTCTCATCTTAGGGCTATTTCAGCCCAGCATCTGTAGGGAGAGTATCAGGCTCCCTGTGTGACTGTGGCCCTCTGCTCTGGACACTGCTCCTCTTACAGGAGAGCAGGGCAGTATACTGACTTATAATGCTGTGTGCCTCTGCAGGACCTAACTGCTACAAAATTCTACCTATAGATCCATGTCCGTATGATCCGGTAGGTCCTGCAAGACGAGGATCACAGACACAGACGGAGCCGGATTCCCTCCCTGCACACACTGGTCTGAAACAGCCCTGCCCATATTCTCTCCAGTGCTGACCCCGCCCCCTCATTCTTTGATCACATGATGGTGACATCATCACAGGTCCTTTAACTTTTGTCACACGGCAGATTCAAAGCAGATCGCTGCTCTCCGTCTTATTGTTACCAGCCACTCCAGCAGCCTGCAGGTAAGCTCAGCTTAGATACACACTGCCAGGAGCTTAGATACACACCGCACTGCCAGGATCTTAGATACTCACTGCACTGCCAGGAGCTTAGATACACATCGAGCTCGGAGTCTCCTGCCTCCACACACTACACTGCCTTGGGGTCTACAGCTGTCTAGCACATTGCCGTAGAGGACTCTTGAGGTCTACAGCTGTAGACTCAGAGAGTCCTCTATGGTTATGTGCTAGACAGCTGTAGACCCCAAGACTCTTCTATGGCTATGCGCTCGACAGCTGTAGGCTCTGAGAGTCCTCTATGGCTATGTACTAGACAGCTGTAGACTCAGAGAGTCCTCTATGGTTATGTGCTAGACAGCTGTAGACCCCAAGACTCTTCTATGGCTATGCGCTCGACAGCTGTAGGCTCTGAGAGTCCTCTATGACTATGTGCTAGACAGCTGTAGACTCTGAGAGTCCTCTATGGTTATGTACTAGACAGCTGTATGCTCTAAGAGACCTCTATTGCTACATGCTAGACAGCTGTAGACCCCAAGAGTCCTCTATGGCTATGTGTTAGACAGCTGTAGACCCCAAGAGTCCTCTATGACTATGTGCTAGACAGCTGTAGACTCCAGGAGTCCTCTATGACTATGTGCTAGACAGCTGTAGACTGCAAGAGTCCTCTATGGCTATGTGCTAGACAGCTGTAGACCCCAAGAGTCCACTATGGCTATGCGCTAGACAGCTGTAGGCTCTGAGAGTCCTCTATGACTATGTGCTAGACAGCTGTAGACCCCAAGAGTCCTCTATGACTATGTGCTAGACAGCTGTAGCCTCATAACACGCTTCTCATCTTAGGGCTCTTTCAGCCCAGCATCTGTAGGGAGGGTATCAGGCTCCGTGTGTGACTGTGGCCCTCTGCTCTGGACACTGCTCCTCTTGCAGGAGAGCAGGGCAGTATACTGACTTATAATGCTGTGTGCCTCTGCAGGACCTACTGCTACAGAATTCTACCTATAGATCCATGTCCGTATGATCCGGTAGGTCCTGCAAGACGAGGATCACAGACACAGACGGAGCCGGATTCCCTCCCTGCACACACTGGTCTGAAACAGCCCCGCCCATATTCTCTCCAGTGCTGACCCCGCCCCCGCATTCTTTGATCACATGATGGTGACATCATCACAGGTCCTTTAACTTTTGTCACACGGCAGATTCAAAGCAGATCGCTGCTCTCCGTCTTATTGTTACCAGCCACTCCAGCAGCCTGCAGGTAAGCTCAGCTTAGATACACACCGCACTGCCAGGGGCTTAGATACACACTGCACTGCCAGGAGCTTAGATACACACGGAGCTCAGAGTCTCCTGCCTCCACACACTGCACTGCCAGGAGCTTAGATACACACTGCACTGCCAGGAGCTTAGATACACAGGGCTCAGAGTCTCCAGCCTCCACACACTGCACTGCCAGGAGCTTAGATATACACTGCACTGCCAGGAGCTTAGATACATATGGAGCTCAGAGTCTCCTGCCTCCACACACTGCACTGCCGGGAGCTTAGATACACACAGAGCTCAGGGTTTTCCCATCAGTGCAGCTTTATGAGGGTCTGAGTTTTGCGGGATGAGTTGTACTTTTTCTCGGCCTCATTATCGGGGACATGGGACTCACTGATTAACCGTTATTTCTTTTTTTACAGGAGGGATGAAGAAAACCAGCAATACGAGCCTTCTCCTGAATGAGCCACCGAGGATGGACAGGAAGGAGATCAGCAGAAGAATATTAGACCTCACCTTGGAGATCATCTCCCTGCTGAGCGGAGAGGTAAACTTCTCTAGATTTCTCTCCTCTGTATTGTATTCTGTAACAAGTCAGACATCGGGAAGGAGAATCCATCATAGGAAGTGATAGGAAGAGTCCAGGGTCCTGGAGAACGGCCCCCAGACCTTCCAAGTGACGGAGAACCTGAAGATCAGCCCCCAGTATGGTGAGTGATGTGTCATGTGACCAGTGACCAATAGTCATGTAGGAGCCATGAGGAGGTAAGTAGGCACGTTGTACCCGGAGGAGAGGCCGGAGGAGAGCACATGGCCCCTGAAGGGTTTATTCCCTAAGTGTCTCTCTCCATCCACAGGAGTACACAATAGTGAAGAAGACATCGGGGGACTGTGTGACTCCCATCATCCATCTCCAGGAGTCAGGAGGGCGGAGCAGGACCCCTCCCCCATCACAGAGCCTCCCCTCACCCCTGATACATGAGCAGAAGATCCTAGAGCTCACCCACAAGATGATGGAGCTGCTGACTGGAGAGGTGACACTGCTGGGAATGCTGGGAAATTCTCCAGTAACAGCACTGGAGGGTCTGGGTGATGACGGTGTCATTGTGTTGTCAGGTTCCTATAAGGTGTCAGGACGTCACTGTCTATTTCTCCATGGAGGAGTGGGAGTATATAGAAGGACACCAGGATCTGTACAAGGAGGCCATGATGGAGGAGCACCAGCCACTTATATCACAGGGTAAGACCCGTCATGTGCAGTGTATACACGTGTGTGCAGTGACATGTAATGGAGGAGCACCAGCCTCTTATATCACAGGGTAAGAGCCGTCATGTGCAGTGTATACACGTGTGTGCAGTGACATGTAATGGAGGAGCACCAGCCTCTTATATCACAGGGTAAGAGCCGTCATGTGCAGTGTATACACGTGTGTGCAGTGACATGTAATGGAGGAGCACCAGCCTCTTATATCACAAGGTAAGAGCCGTCATGTGCAGTGTATACACGTGTGTGCAGTGACATGTAATGGAGGAGCACCAGCCTCTTATATCACAAGGTGAGACCCGTCATGTGCAGTGTATACACGTGTGTGCAGTGACATGTAATGGAGGAGCACCAGCCTCTTAAATCACAAGGTAAGAGCCGTCATGTGCAGTGTATACACGTGTGTGCAGTGACATGTAATGGAGGAGCACCAGCCTCTTATATCACAAGGTAAGAGCCGTCATGTGCAGTGTATACACGTGTGTGCAGTGACATGTAATGGAGAAGCACCAGCCTCTTATATCACAGGGTAAGAGCCGCCATGTGCAGTGTGTGCAGTGACATGTAATGGAGGAGCACCGGCCTCTTAAATCACAAGGTTAGAGCCGTCATGTGCAGTGTATACACGTGTGTGCAGTGACATGTAATGGAGGAGCACCAGCCTCTTATATCACAGGGTAAGAGCCGTCATGTGCAGTGTATACACGTGTGTGCAGTGACATGTAATGGAGGATCACCAGCCTCTTATATCACAAGGTAAGAGCCGTCATGTGCAGTGTATACACGTGTGTGCAGTGACATGTAATGGAGGATCACCAGCCTCTTATATCACAAGGTAAGAGCCGTCATGTGCAGTGTGTACACGTGTGTGCAGTGACATGTGGTGGAGGAGCACCAGCCTCTTATATCACAAGGTAAGAGCCGTCATGTGCAGTGTATACACGTGTGTGCAGTGACATGTAATGGAGGAGCACCAGCCTCTTATATCACAGGGTAAGAGCCGTCATGTGCAGTGTGTACACGTGTGTGCAGTGACATGTAATGGAGGAGCACCAGCCTCTTATATCACAAGGTAAGAGCCGTCATGTGCAGTGTATACACGTGTGTGCAGTGACATGTAATGGAGGAGCACCAGCCTCTTATATCACAAGGTAAGAGCCGTCATGTGCAGTGTGTACACGTGTGTGCAGTGACATGTAATGGTGGAGTACCAGCCTCTTATATCACAAGGTAAGAGCCGTCATGTGCAGTGTGTAGACGTGTGTGCAGTGACATGTAATGGAGGAGCACCAGCCTCTTATATCACAGGGTAAGAGCCGTCATGTGCAGTGTGTACACGTGTGTGCAGTGACATGTAATGGAGGAGCACCAGCCTCTTATATCACAGGGTAAGAGCTGTCATGTGCAGTGTATACACGTGTGTGCAGTGACATGTAATGGAGGAGCACCAGCCTCTTATATCACAGGGTAAGAGCCGTCATGTGCAGTGTATACACGTGTGTGCAGTGACATGTAATGGAGGAGCACCAGCCTTTTATATCACAAGGTAAGAGCCGTCATGTGCAGTGTGTACACGTGTGTGCAGTGATATGTAATGGAGGAGCACCAGCCTCTTATATCACAGGGTAAGAGCCGTCATGTGCAGTGTATACACGTGTGTGCAGTGACATGTAATGGAGGAGCACCAGCCTCTTATATCACAAGGTAAGAGCAGTCATGTGCAGTGTATACACGTGTGTGCAGTGACATGTAATGGAGGAGCACCAGCCTCTTATATCACAGGGTAAGAGCCGTCATGTGCAGTGTATACACGTGTGTGCAGTGACATGTAATGGAGGAGCACCAGCCTCTTATATCACAGGGTAAGACCCGTCATGTGCAGTGTATACACGTGTGTGCAGTGACATGTAATGGAGGAGCACCAGCCTCTTATATCACAGGGTAAGAGACGTCATGTGCAGTGTATACACGTGTGTGCAGTGACATGTAATGGAGGAGATACACAGGTATGGATTGTTTGTAATGTTATTTTCATAGTGATACCTTATGATAGTTATCATTATGTCTACTTTATGTTGCCATCATTTTGTAAATGCAATTTCTGTAAAAATCTAAAAAAACACTTTTTCTAAAGAACATTTCAGTTCGGAAGTTACTTTGGGGGTCTTACATAAGACACCACCCAGAAATGACCTAATTTAAGAAACTAAACTTTTTCATCACTGATTTTCATGGTGTTTCTTTAGGACAGTTTTTCATATTAAATAAAAGAAAATGGGGGGGGGGGTGAAATTTCACATTTTTTTTTGCAGATTTCCTATTTTCACCCCCTCAGTAACACAGCAAGGGGTATCAACCAAACAAACCTCAATATGTATTCCCCTGATTCTGCAGTTTACATAAACACCCCATATGTGATGATTGTAAACCTCTACATGGGCACACAGCAGGGCTCAGAAGGGAAGGAGCACCATATGGCTTTTGGAGGGTAGATTTCACTGGAATAATTTTCAGGCTCCATGTCTCATTTGAAGAGACCCTGAGGTATCCCTACAGTGGAAACCTTCCAAAAGTTACCCCATTTTGTACACACCCCCAAGGAATTTTTCAACGGCTGGAGTAAGTACTTTGGCGCAATGGGCATTTCATATGGCACTCTGTATCAAGGGTGAGTGCTTCAAGTAGAGTAGCCATCCCGCTTGGACACACAATTTAAAGAAATAAAGAGTGATATATACTTAAAGGGGTTATCTGAGATCTATAATGTCCCTCACACAGATTGTACTTACTATGCCCCCCACCACCGGCATAGCTTCTGATGCTGGTACAGCCGCCACTGCATAACCCCGTCGCGCGGATGTAAACATCCAATGATGATTGAGGGGTGGTAGCCGATAGCAGGCTGTGACTGGAACGAGCCTCCTTAGCATTGTGGGTGATTCTAGGGAGGATTGTTCACTTTGTATAGGTAATCAAGACCGACAGATATGGACGACCTATCTGGAGGAGGCAAAGTGTTGGAGTATCTGTGTTAAGGTCCATTCACACGTCCGTAAGTGTTTTCCGGATCCGCAAAACACGGACACCGACAATGTGCGTTCTGCAATTTGCGGACCACACATCGCTGGCACTATAATAGAAAATGCCTTTTCTTGTCTGCAATTGCAGACAAAAATAGGACATGTTCTATTTTTTTGGGAACGGAAGTGCGGATCAGGAAATGCAGATGCGGACAGCACATAGTTTGCTGTCCGCATCCGTTCCGGCCCCACTGAAAATAAATGGGTCCGCACCCGTTCCGCAAAATTGCGGAACTGATGCGGACCCAACTTGCGGACGTGTGAATGGACCTTAAATGGCATTAAAGAAGATTACACAAACTAGAGCAATGTAAGTATGAGGCACGTACTGGCACGAGGAGGTGTAGTGCTAGGATGCCACATGGCACGAGGAGATGTAGTGCTAGGATGCCACATGGCACGAGGCGGTGTAGTGCTAGGATGCCACATGGCATGAGGAGGCATAGTGCTAGGATGCTGCATGGCACGAGGAGGCGTAGTGCTAGGATGCCACATGGCGCAAAGAGGCGTAGTTCTAGGATGTCACATAGTCCGAGGAAGTGTAGTGCTAGGATGCCGCATGGCACGAGGAGGCGTAGTGCTAGGATGCCACATGGCGCGAAGAGGCGTAGTGCTAGGATGTCACATAGTCCGAGGAGGCGTAGTGCTAGGGATGTCACATGGCACGGGAGGTGTAGTGCTAGGATGCCACATGGCACGGGAAGGTGTAGTGCTAGGATGCCGCATGGCACGAGGAGGCGTAGTGCTAGGATGCCACATGGCGCAAAGAGGCGTAGTTCTAGGATGTCACATAGTCCGAGAAAGTGTAGTGCTAGGATGCCGCATGGCACGAGGAGGCGTAGTGCTAGGATGCCACATGGCGCGAAGAGGCGTAGTGCTAGGATGTCACATAGTCCGAGGAGGCGTAGTGCTAGGATGTCGCATGGCACGGGGAGGTGTAGTGCTAGGATGCCACATGGCACGGGAAGGTGTAGTGCTAGGATGCCGCATGGCACGAGGAGGTGTAGTGCTAGGATGTCACATAGTCCGAGGAGGCGTAGTGCTAGGATGTAGCATGGCACGAGGAGGTGTAGTGCTAGGATGCTGCATGGCACGGGAGGTGTAGTGCTAGGATGCTGCATGGCACAAGGAGGCGTAGTGCTAGGATGCCGCATGGCACGAGGAGGTGTAGTGCTAGGATGCCGCATGGCACGAGGAGGTGAAGTGCTAGGATGTCACATAGTCCGAGGAGGCGTAGTGCTAGGATGCTGCATAATGAAATAACCCAAATAAGTCCTCAATGACTGCAAAGGTTTGCACACAGTCAACTGTAGAAAACAGAATAACTGTATCATTGGTATCATTTTGGGTAGCGTAATACTTTTTTAATGCTATTTGTTTTGCTTTCACTTTGATGGTGAATAAACAAAATCAGCAATTCTGGCATTTTTTTCTTTTCTTTTTTTCCCCACAAATTTCAGCGTATGGGATAAATTACGTAATTGCGTAGTGTGGGTCCTTATGGAGGCGGCAATGCCAAATATGTGAAGATTTTATTTGTGCAATTTTTTTTATTGATGAGCATTTCTTCAATAGAAAAAGTTTTTTTTTGTTTTGCTTTTTTTTACTTAAAATTTTTGTTTTATTTAATAATTTAACTATTTAATAGTCCTGTAAGCGGACTATAATAGGTGATCTCTGTAATGTAATGTATTTTGATGTCGGTGTTAGGTCTCCTGCTCACGACTGTATGTTTTGCGGGCCGTTTTTTGGTAACTGTAGTGTTTCTGTTCTGCTTCCATTCCGTTTCTGTATGCTTTCCGTTTGTGATCCGTTTTTTGCTGATCGGAATCGGAAGCATACAATACTGTTTTAACAGTAAGTACAGTATATTGAAAAATTTTCAATAGATGGTTCCGCAAAAACGGAATGGAAGACATACGGATGCATTCAATTCCTTTTTTTTCCCGTTCCCATTGACTTGTATGGAGCCACAGAATGGGATTCGCGGGCAATAATAGGGCATGTTCTATCTTTGAACGGAATGGAAAAACGGAAACGGAATGCATACTGAGTACATTTCATATTTTTTTTTTTTGCGGATCCATTAAAATAAATGGTTCCGTAAAGGGAAAATGGATACAAAAAACGTTCGTGTGCAGGAGACCTTATACTGACATTCACTAACAGGCCCATCCTGCCGAGACACTCTAGAGCAGGAATCAGCAACCTTTGGCTCTACAGCTGCTATGAAACTACAACTCCCAGCATGCTAACATACTCAGCTGTTTTTCTATCGCCTGTGGAAGTGAATGGAGCATTCGGGGAGTTGTAGTTTCAACACACCTGGAGTTCCAGAGGTTTCTGATCCCTTCTCTAGAGGCAGGCCTGGGGTCTTCACTAGGCTCTGGCCTACCTGCATTGACATGGGCACCTTGTGATTTCATTCGTGCAGATCCTCTATCTCTGTAACGCCTTACATGCCACAGGCGCTATTGGCCATAGCATGTAAGGGGTTAAACGGCACTGATCAGCACGCTCAGCAGGAGAGCGACTCTCATGCGAGTGCCGAGCCCCTGCTCTCTACTGCAGAGGAGACCCAATGCTTAGTCTTGACCGTCCTTGACCGCTGTAGAGCGGCGACGGCCCAGCCTAAGGCCCCTTAGTCCAGACACTACAATGTTTGGAACCAGGGGGGACTAGAAAAGGGATATAAATTGCTCCGTTCCATTTATACCCCACACTTGCTTATAAATGGCTGCTGTTTGTTACTAATATGACTTTCTTCTTTTTCTGGATGTCACTGCCTGCCCTGTGAGAGACCTGAGAAGATCTGATAGACTTGCTGCGCGTGAGTCTATCTCACAGATCTTTCTCTTTTCCCTTGCTGTTTGTTGTTGTGGGCAGGATCCAACCTCTCCACAGGTTCCGCTCATTAGCGGTTTAGTGGCTCTATTTATACCCGCCTCTCACTGCAGCCCTTGCGGTTTATATTTTCTCCTGGAGTTCTCAGCTAGTGTTTGGTGGATCTCCTGCTCCCCGTCCGTCTAAAGCTAAGTCCTCCTTCCTTCCCTTTTGTTATCTGTTCTGACTAGGCCTCAGGGAGACGCTGGTTCCTTCACAGTGAAATGAACTGGTTGTCTTTCTTCTGCTCCCTAGCTGAGGGTTTATTTCAGTTTCAGCAGGACTTAGGTTTCAGCGCATGAGTACTTCCACCTTTAGGATTTGCTAATGCTGTCAGCTGTCAGGGAAAGGCTCAGGGATAACCTTTCCCTCTTCCCTACCTTTGGGGCCTAGTCTGGTGTTTTGTTACTGTTGTTGTATTTGGCTTTCTTGCCTTCTCTCACCTACCGTGACACTGGACCCGTTAAGACCTACCGGACTTCAGCTATCATATTGCCGACTCTACATCCTTTTATTCTCTATTTCCTTATCTTCCTTTTTCTATATTGTCTGCATCTTGCCGCTCACTGAAGATCTCCCTCCCGCCCTCTTTGCTCCTCTCCCCTCGTCCATTTTACGCATCATTCCTTCTTACGCTATTTTGTGGTTCCCCTATTTTTCCATCCTTCCCTCCCTCTTTTCCTATTACACTCTTCTGTCCTGATCCATCTCTTTTCCTGATTTCTTCTTCCTGCCACCTCTGTTCTCTCTGGTTCATCTATGGTGCATCGCTCTACCGTAGATCCTTCCTATTTTTCTCACTGTTCCTTCTATCACTATGACGCTCCAGGTTGTGATCCCTTCTCCTCCCCATGTTACCAGCCCTTAGTTATACTACCTGCAGTATCATCCCTCATTGATGCTTCAGCATCACCTCCTCCGCAGTCAGCAATGTGATCCCACTCTGCATCCCTGCGCTCCTTCAGCTAGTTTACCTTCTTCTCCACTGTGGGACGAATCGCCGATGTCTCCACCTCTCTACTTCCTGCCGCCCTTTGTCGTTTCCCGTGTAATCCGCACCAGTTTGACTGGAGCACGGCGCGTACCTTACAGATGCTTCATTCTCCCCGGTGCCTGATCCTTCCTGCTTCATCCTCGGCAAATAGATAGGTATGGAGTCCGGTGGTCACCTTCTGTGACCACCATGATGGTGATCCTTTCACTTTGATGTGCATTTCTGGAAGGAACTACATCGTTTTTGAAAAGAGCTGAAAGTTTGCCTGTGTGAGAGAGAGTTCAACATGTAATGGGACATTTTAAAGTATACAGTAATCTATGCATAATACTGTGTGGTGTTTTTAATATAATGAATATAATACTAGAGGTTCAGTGCATAGTTACATATTTAATATGGTTCAAACAAGACATAAGTCCATCAAGTTCAACCAAGGGATAGGTGGGGACGCGAACCCCAGAAGGAAGTGAGACTCAGATTTCTACACGTTTTCATAAGCATTAATGTCATTTACTTTTAAGAATTCATCTAAACTGTTCCAGCTGTGACCACGTCCTGAGGAGTCTATTCCACAGCTTCACAGTTCTTACAGTAAAGAAGCTTTGACACTTCTGAAAACTGAACTTTTTCTTCTCCAGTCGGAGGCAGAGCCCCCTTGTCTTTTGAAGGCATTTTACATAGAACAGTTTTACACTGTATTTTTTGTATGGCCCATTTATATATTTGTATAGGTTAATTATGCCCCCCTTAGACATCTCTTCTCAAGACTAAATAAATCCAATTATTTTAATCTTTCTTCATAACTAAGACCCTCCAGGCCCCTTATCAGTTTAGTCGCTCTCCTCTGTACTTTTTCCAGCTGCAGGGCATCCTTTCTATGGACTGGTGCCCAGAACTGAACTGCATATTCCAGATGAGGCCCAACCAACGCTTTGTAAAGTGGTAATATTACATCCCTGCCCCGCGAGTCCATGCCTCGTTTAATGCATGACAATATCCTGGTGGCCGTAGAAGCAGCTGATTGACATTTTATGCTGTTATGTAATCTACCATCTATAAGGAGACCCAAATCCTTCTCTATAAGTGACTCTCCCAGTGTTACATCACCTAGGACATATGAAGCACAGAGATTATTACTACCAAGATGCAGAACTTTACATTTGTCCACATTGAACCTCATTTGCCAAGTTGATGCCCAATCACTCAAGTCAGCTTGTAGTTTATGGACATCTTCCATAGACTGTACAGTTCTTAATCGGTTAGTGTCATCTACAAACATAGAAATGGTGCTATTAACCCCGTCCTCGATATCATTAACCACTTCGGCCCCCCTAGCTTAAACCCCCTTAATGACCAGACCACTTTTTACAATTCTGCACTACACTACTTTCACCGTTTATTGCTCCGTCATACAACTTACCACCCAAATAACTTTTACCTCCTTTTCTTCTCACTAATAGAGCTTTCATTTGGTGGTATTTCATTGCTGCTGACATTTTTACTTTTTTTGATATTAATAAAAAATTACTAACATTTTTGCAAAAAAATGACATTTTTCGCTTTCTGTTGTAATTTTTTTTTTTTTTTTTTAAACTACATTTCTATATAAAATTTTCTCTAAATTTATTGTTCTACATGTCTTTGATTAAAAAAAAATCCAATAAGTGTATATTTATTGGTTTGGGTAAAAGTTATAGCGTTTACAAACTATGGTACAAAAAAGTGAATTTCGGCATTTTGAAGCAGCTCTGACTTTCTGAGCGCCTGTCATGTTTCTTCAGGTGCTAGAATGTCAGGATAGTATAAATACCCCCCAAATGACACCATTTTAGAAAGAAGACACCCCAAAGTATTCGCGGAGGGGCATGGTGAGTTCATGTATGATTTCATTTTTTTTCACAAGTTAGCGGAAAATGACACTTTCTGAGGAAAAAAAGATAATAATAAAGTTTCCATTTCTGCTAACTTCTGGCAAAAAATAAAATAAATCTCCCACGGACTCACTATGCCCCTCAGTGAATACCTTGGGGTGTCTACTTTCCGAAATGGGGTCATTTGTGGGGTGTGTTTACTGTTCTGGCATTTTGGGCGGGGCTAAATTGTGAGCAACCCTGTAAAGCCTAAAGGTACTCGTTGGACTTTACGCCCCTTTACGCACCTAGGCTGCAAAAGTGGCACACATGTGGTATCGCCAGTACTCAGAAGAAGTAGGGCAATGTGTTTTAGGGTGTATTTTTACATATACCCATGCTGGGTGAGAGAATATCTCTGTAAATTGACAACTTTGTATAAAAAAATTTAAAAAGTTGTCATTTACAGAGATATTTCTCATACCCAGCATGGGTATATGTAAAAATACACCCCAAAACACATTGCCCTACTTCTCCTGAGTACGGCGATACCACATGTGTGACACTTTTTTGCAGCCAAGATGCGCAAAGGGGCCCAAATTCCAATGAGGCATTTGGATTCCAGACTTCTTCTCACGCTTTAGGGCCCCTAAAATGCCAGGGCAGTAAAAATACCCCACATGTGACCCCATTTTGGAAAGAAGACACCCCAAGGTATTCCGTGAGGGGCATGGCGAGTTTATAGAAGATTTTCTTTGTTGGCACAAGTTAGTAGAAATTGACTTTTTTTTTTTTTTCTCACAAAGTCTCCCTTTCCGCTAACGTGACAAAAAGTTAAATTTTTCATGGACTCAATATGCCCCTCAGCGAATACCTTGGGGTGTCTTCTTTCCAAAATGGGGTCATTTGTGGGGTGTTTGTACTGCCCTGGCATTTGAGGGTCTCCGCAATCATTACACGTATGGCCAGCATTAGGAGTTTCTGCGATTCTCCTTATATTGAGCATACGGGGAATGAGATTTTTTTTTTCCGTTCAGCCTCTGGGCTGAAAGATTTCTTCATTCGCATCGATCAATGTGGATGAAAAAATCTCTGCCAAAAAATGTGCAAAAAAAAAAAAGAGGGGAAAGGACATAGGAGTGCTTGCGAAGTAAAGCTGCGATCACTAATAAAGATCCAAAAAGCTCAAAAGTGATCTTTATAGCGCCGCAGCGATTTTACGTGTGTTTTTGCAGTGAAAAAAAAAATTATAATTTGGCACTGCGGCGGGGCGGGTGTGGGTGAACGCACGTGTGGGCGACCGATCAGGCCTGATCGGGCAAACACTGCGTTTTGGGTGGAGGGCGAGCTAAAGTGACAGTAATACTATTATAGATCTGACTGTGATCAGTTCTGATACTTACAGATACTATAAAGTACCGAATCAGTGACTGCGGCGCGGTGGGCTGGGAGCTAACGGAAGCTAACTACCTTCCAAAGGGGGCCTAAACTAACCTAAACCTAAAAGTCAATACTGGTGGAAAAAAAAAGTGACAGTTTACACTGATCACTTTTTTCCCTTTCACTAGTGATTGATATGGGGTGATCAAGGGGTTAATTGGGGTGATGGGGGGTGATCTGGGGCTAAATATGTGGTGCTTGGTGTACTCACTGTCACATGTGCTCTGTGCTGGGTCCAACCGATGAAAAGGACCCAGCACAGGGTACAGAAGCCATTTAATGCATTATATTTATAAATATAATGTGTTATATGGCTGGTGATTCGTTTTTTTAAAAGTCACCAACCTGCTAGCGCTGATCATTGGCTGGCAGGCAGGTGACCAACTTGCCCTGCGCCTTTCCCTACATTCACTGCGCCTGTCCAGGCCCACAGATCGCGCCATCTCCCCTCTCGCGAGATGACGCGCCGACGCGTCGCTGAGGAATAACCCGGCCGCCGAGATCACGCGATTCTGCGTGAGGCGGTCCAGAGCAGGTTAATAAATAAATAAAATTATAGAGGGCCCAGCACTGAACCTTGGGGTCACCACTTATAACCCAGGACCATTCTGAATAGGAATCATTGACCACAACTCTCTGGACACCGTCCATCAGCCAGTTTTCAATCCAATTACAGACTATACTTTCCAAGCCTATAGACCTGACTTTACCTATTAAACATCTGTGAGGGACAAAATCCAGAAACACTACATCCACAGTGGTCCCTCAGTCCAGGCTTCTACTTACCTCACTACATCCACAGCCACCCCTCTGTCCAGGCTTCTACTTACCTCACTACATCCACAGCCACCCCTCTGTCCAGGCTTCTACTTACCTCACTACATCCACAGTGGTCCCTCAGTCCAGGCTTCTACTTACCTCACTACATCCACAGCCACCCCTCTGTCCAGGCTTCTACTCACCTCACTACATCCACAGCCGCCCCTCTGTCCAGGCTTCTACTCACCTCACTACATCCACAGCCGCCCCTCTGTCCAGGCTTCTACTTACCTCACTACATCCACAGCCGCCCCTCTATCCAGGCTTCTACTCACCTCCTCATAAAAACAAATCAGGTTAGTCTGACAACTTCTGTCCTTGGTAAACCCATGTTGGTTATCACTTATAATATTATTTACAGTCACATTCTCTGTATATAGTCCCTTAAGATTCCTTCAAACATTTTTCCCACAACAGAAGTTAAACTAACTGGTCTATATTTACCTGTGGAGGACCTTGATCCTTTTTTGAATATGGGCACCACGTTGCGCCAGTCACTTGGCCCTGTACTAGTTCCTAGAGAATCTTTAAAAATTATAAACAGGGGTACATCAATAACTGAACTGAGCTCTTTAAGAACTATTGGGTGTAATCCATCTGGACCCGGAGCCTTGTTCACATTTACCCCATTTAACTTTTCTTGGACCATATCTACAGTTAGCCAGTTGAGTATATCACTGGGTATACTAACAGCCCCATCACCACAGATGTCAGCTCCTTTCTCTTTTTTTGTATATATAGAGCTAAAAAACGTATTTAGTAACTCTGCCTTTTCCTTATCGTCAGTGACTACCCCCCCCCATCCTTTACCATTATTTAGGGGACCTACCTGCTTAGACCTAGGTTTTTTAGCATTTACATATTTAAAGAATTTGTTTTGCTCTCTTTTGCTACCTGCTGTTTGTTTTGTATTTTAGCTCATTTTATCTCCTTTTTACAGATTTTATTAAGCCCTTTGTAATCTTCAAACGCTACAGCTGACTCCTCAGTTTTGTATTTTTTCAATGCCCTTTTTAAGTCTTTTATTGCCCTTTTTACTGTAGTTGTAAGCTACGGGGGGTTTCATTTTAGCCGTTTATACTTGTTACCTAAAGAAATACATTTTTTAGTGAAATTACTCAATGTGGATTTAAAGCTCGCCCATTTATCCTCAGTATTATTATGTGACAGTAGCTGCTCCCAGTCTATGCCCTAAAATGCTGCCCTTAACCCAGGGAAATTAGCCTTTTTTAAATTCAGTGTCTTTGCTCTGCCTGAAAGAGTTTGCTTTTTATAGTGTAGGGGGAATATAATTATATTGTGGTCACTATTACCTAGTGTTTCTCGAACAGTAACATTTACAACAAGCTCTGAATCATTAGAAATTATCAGATCCAACAGAGCATTGCCCCTAGTGGGAGCTTCTACAAACTGGCCCATAAGGTGGTCCTGCAGCAAACTGAGGAATGTTCTCCCCTTTGCGGTTGAGGCAGAACTATGACCCCAGTCAATGTCTGGGAAGTTAAAATCTCCCATTATGACCACTGTACCAGCCTGTGCCGCCTGCTCTATTTGGTTATACAGTTGTGTTTCTATCTCCTCTGTGATGTTAGGGGGTCTATAGATTACACCAAGTATTATTTTTTCAGTACAGAAAAAAGAGAAAAATAACCGTTGGTACGTTGCCTTCCAATTGTGAAGTGGGTCCTGTTGACATGTACAAGTGCGTTTTTCAAATGAACCGCGCTGCTCCAGAAAGAACGAAAGAACTTCTTATCCAAAAACACACAATCTTCCTTTGGGCATGGAAAGACTCTCAGATCACCCGGATTCACCGCTCCGTTGTAGACCTTTGTGAGAAATCAATGTTGCCACATATAGTGAAGTACAGTCACGATGGTTCAACTGCAACGGGTTTTATTGTACTTACAAGATACAAGTTGATAAAAGGCAGTGTACATAAATCAAACACCCGACCCGGGTTTCGCTTCAGCAAGCTTCATCAGGGGTATCTGCTCCACCCACTCAGGGGTGGTCCTTATAAACCAACAGGTGGGACTCAGCCACACCTCCATACAATCAAGCTAGCCTCTACGGCTTAGTACAAAGTACAAAAGACACAAACCTTTTAAAGTACATAAAATGCACTCCTAAAGTCATTCCTAAAATCACCCCTTAAGGGTACATAAAATACATTCCTAAAATCACATAGAAAACCATCCCCTTTAGATTACCATATTACATATTTTACATAAGAACTGCCTAAACGCTACTTGCATACCTTGGCTCGGAGGTATCCACTTCCCCCATATGATTGCTCCCCCACCGATACTCAGATACACATCCTGGGGGCATCTCCCTTCATTCATAAAACCTGAACGCCACCCTCATAGTTCATTCCACCAATCGCAGAATACATATCTTAAGCAACGTTCCTTCGTTCATGGTTGATCAGCCACATCATACCCCACATGTTCCATTTCCACCAGTAGTAAGTTTGAACACCTTTAAACCCATCCCTTCATTCATAAGAGACCTGACGTGTCATAGCACACATCATCCCCTTCAGCCACACATATTAGCCATATTCTCAAAGGTCCTTAAAAAATAAAAGATATGTTTCTTTCACGTGAGACAGGGTTTTAAATCAAATTCCACGTTCATCCCTTTTGGTTGTAGCGAATCCATTTTATAGATCCACTCAACTTCCCTCCTATTTATCCGCTCGGTGGAATTTCCTCCACGCCAATGTGGTTTTACCAACTCCACTCCGGAGAAAAAAAGACAACTATGGCCTTTCTGATGTTTGGTCTTAAAATGCATACATACACTGTGTGTTTCCAGCCCCTTTCTAATATTACGAATGTGCTCTTGAATCCTCACTTTCAATTTTCTCATGGTACGGCCCACATACTGGAGGCCACACGGGCACTCCAGCATGTAGACCACTCCTATACTTTCGCAGGTGATGAGTCCTTTTATTTTATGATCCTGGCTTTTTTGATTAGAGTGTACAGTCTGGATATCCCTTTTTTTGTTTTTTCTTTCCTCCTATTTCGACATGGCAAGCAGAACCCACACCAGATGAATTTATTCCCTTTCCTTACTTCCTCAGGGCGTAAGGAGTTATGTACCAACTTGGTCCGTATGCTCGGTGCTTCTCTGAAAATTACACTAGGTTGGTCTGGAATGTCCTTCCCTAAAATTGGATCATTTTTTAAAATTGACCAATTTTTTCTTATTACATTTTTCATTATCCCGGCTTGTGCATTAAACTGAGTGAGGAAGGAAAAGCGGAAATCTTTTTTTTTTATATTTTTGATGACTCTCCCTATTTTTTATTCTCCCTTTCTAATTGCTTCCTACATCTCACTAAATCCTCCCTATGGTAGCCCTTCTCCAAAAACCGCTCTGTATTTATCTCTTTTTGCGTTTCAAAATCTTCCTCCTTTGTGCAATTTCGATGAAACCTTTTTAATTGCCCCTTGGGTATATTTTTAATCCAGGGGGTATAATGGCAGCTAGAGGTCTCTATGTAGCCGTTGACATCCGTTTCTTTAAAAAAGTTTTTGTCTTCAAGAAGCCCTCCTCCAAAAAAATTGTTAAATCGAGGAAGTTAATGCTATCCTATACTGATTGACATTAAGATGACTTATAAAATCCAAAAGGCCCTGTCTTTCTACCTTCCAAACAATGAGGCAGTCGTCAATGAACCTCTTCCAGATGTTCAATTCGCCAAATGCTGTTACTTTATTCAGGACGGGGTTGATGTTTTCTTTTTCCCACGCCCCCATAAAGACATTAGCAAAACTGGGGGCGAATTTCGCCCCCATCGCCCACAGTTTCGCTAATATCTTTATACAAGACTCTAGTAGACATCCCAGATGTGATAAAGTTTGAAACACAAAATGATTAATTATAATCTAATAAATAATATAATTTCATTCAGTAATGTAATAAAAAATAATGAAATTTGTCAAACAAAGAAAATAAAATAAACATCCTGAGTGTGATAAATTTTGAAACATGGGACTGCACAAAGTCTGACGTCACAATCAGGACAAGGGAACCTGGTTTCTTTTCGGACTTTCTTTCCATTGCCATCTCTCTTTGAGCAGCAAACCCCGCACATCCTGGTAGGTGCTGCCTTTTTTGAAGTTGGCGGGATGTAGTCCATAAAGCGACGACCAGTCAGGCGTTCTGGGTTGACAATGTATTGAGTGACTCCGTCCCAGGGGGAGTATTTGGGTTCATCGCCCTTTCTAGGGGTGAAACCTTCTTGCTAGTTTTTAACTGCACTATGCTCATGTTCTGCCATCACCGGGTGTGATAGATCCTCCAGGCCTTATATATATGGTGTTCCTTGGGACGCTGGCTGACAGGTACTCTTATTCAATATGGTGCAGTCATCTGCCCATACCATGATAGGTTTCAGCTGGGGGGTTTCCTCACTACCCTTCGGTAATAATACGTTTTTCGGTGCATGGTATAATCTGCCAATTTCTATGGTGTGGGATTTGCACCTTCATATGCAGTACATTGCCTCTAACTTCTGCCATGGTGACAGCATCTGCTTTGTCTCCGTGTGGTTTTAGTTTTAGCCAGTTTGCATATGTGAATGGTTTGCATATCTCCCCTCCCCGGGTAGAGCGATCAAACTATGTTTGTTGTCACCCCTAGAGGCTGGTTCCCATTCTGAGCCGCATCAGCCTTTTTTACTTCTCCCCTTTTCGCAGGGTGAGTAGTTGCCTTGCTACACATCTGTGACGGCCTGCTCGACTAGTATTCGTAGCCATTGGGTGCTCGGATGCCCCCTTTCTTCTGTGGGGTGCCTGTGTGGGAGTGTTGGTCCAGGGTCTCTAGCCTTGACTTGTTCGTCAGGGTCCCACTGGAGTATTCTTCTCTTCTAGCAGTCCGGTATGGAGTGTGGGGCCTCTGCCTTCGGGCATTCCTACTTCCTCACCCATTGGGACAAGTTTTGTCACATCTTCCACCCTTGATATCCAGGCACCAGTTTTTTTCTGCGTAATTTGGCTTCTCTTTCTGCGGTTTGGACTTTTATGTTGGGGGGAGGGCACGCTGCACCCCCTTACTGGCTTAAATCCTTGGGACCTTAATCTGGTGCCAGGCGCTCTCCAGTCCTCTCCATTTGAGCCTTTGCAGCAGGTGTCCCTTTGCTTCCTGTCCTACAAGGTGGCCTTTTTTTGTTGCAGTCTTTCCTTCCATAGGCTGTCAGAACTAGCGGCTCTTTCCTGTGGGTCACCTTTCCTCACCCTCCATCAGGACAAGGGAGTTCTTCGTTCGGTCTAGTCCTTAGTTCCGAAGGATGTGTCGGCATTCCATCTCAATTAAGGGATCATTCTCCCTTCCCTTTGTCCGGCCCCATCTCATCTTCGTGAACAGTCGTTCCACACTTTGGTTTGGGTTCAGGCCATTCGCATCTATGTGGCTCAGATGTCATCTTCCCGATGGACGGATTCAATATTTGTCATCCAGAGGGACCGAGACGAGGGCTGGCTGTCTCCAAAGTTTCCATTTCTCGATGGATTTATTTGCCTAACCGGGATCCACCCTTCTGGGTTACTGATTATTCTGCTCGGGCAATGGGGGCCTCTTGGACGGTTCTTCATGGGGCTTTAGCCCTTAGGTGTGCAGGGTGGAGACCTGGTCGGCTGGCACACCTTTTCCAAGTGTAAGAGTGCACACCTTGGCGTCTTCTGACACTTCTGTGGGGTGTAGAGTTTTACAGACGGCGGTCCTCTGTTTGGCCAGTTGGCTTCTTCGTTTATGACCCACCCCTGGGACTGCTCTGAATGTCCCAAGGTCAAGCCTGTGTCCCCCAATGATATGGATGAGAAAACTAGATTTTTGGTCTTACCGTAAAATCAGTTTCTCTTCCGTTCATTGGGGGATGCAGTGCCCATCTAGTTTTTGTTTTTTGGGGCCGTTTGGCCTGTATGGTTTTGGCTTTGTACATAGTGTAATTTTGTTGTCTTGCTTCTCCTACTGCATTTGCACTAACTGATTTGGCTTAGTCCCTGTAGGAGGGATATAACTGAAGGGGAGGAGGTCACACTTTTGTGCTTAGTGTCCGCCTCCTAGTACCAACAGCTATACCCAAGGTCAAGCCTATATCCCCCAATGAACGGTAAGAACAAAAATCTAGTTTTCTTGCTCCTTGACTTAAACGCCGTTTCTTTAACTTCACTTATTCAGCAGCCCACTTAGAACAGCAAGCTGCAGGTAGAGCAAGCTCTGGAAGAGTTGAGTGGTGTAACTAATAGCACCTGGAAGCACAAGTCGCTCCCCTTAACCAAGCAGAGAAAAAAAATGTGTTCAAATGGCAGTACTAAAGTGCAAGTACTTAACGCTCAAGACCCTCCGCTTCAAACGACACTCAGCCACCTGTAATCACTCCCATACTCACACCAAGTTAATGCAACTCATATTATACAGAATATACAATTCTAGTTACTTATGGCACCGTTCACAGTATATGCTAATCATTGAGCAATCAAAAAATAATCAATTTGTATTATTTAAAATGTCATGCAAAAACTGTAGTATATACTGACACCAAATGTGTCTGAATTGTAGTATATACAATGGTAATATGTAATGCTAAAGTTCAAAGTATATAGTAATCTGTAAAATACTGTTTTTGGTGAGTGTTATTTCAAATATAATGAATATAATACTAGAGGTGCAGTGTGTACTGGCACCAAGTGTAGAATAGTAGTGAATACCAGCACACATGCTTTAAGCGGTTCGGGCTGTAAGGGAGATTTTTTTTATTTTTAAACGTACATTTATCAAAAACAAAAAATCCGATTTGACTTCAGAAATACATTGCACACCTCTCAGCGCCAAAAGCAGTCTGAACAGAGTTTATATGTTCAGCTGTTCGGGCTGCATTAATCGCAGAATTCTGCCTCCGTTTCTATGGGTTTGGGCTGTATTTATTGCGGAAAACTGGAGAAAGCGAAATAAATAATAACTATATAAGAATATGAGGAATAACAGTTTAGTGTTTTTGCCCTATAAGACGCACCTAGGTGTTAGAGGAGGAGAATAAGAAATATATTTTTCATTAGACCTCAGCTCAGAGCCCCAATGTTAATGAGAACCCCCCCCTCCCATTCAGACATCAGATCAGACCCACAGTGTGAATGACCCATCAGTTCAGCCCCCAAGCTCAGTGCAAAAATCATCAACGTACCTCTCCTGCTCCGGACAGCGCCGCCACTCCTAGGATCCAGCTCTCTTCTTCTTTCTGCTACACGTTGTGCTGTGACTGATGCGCACAGCGTGAAGTCACAGAGCACAGATGTCCTCATCTCTGCGCAGTCACAGCATAACGAGCGGTCGAGGAGCAGGAAGCGGTGAGCACTGAGCCCAGGGAGCGCTGCATTCCCTGCTTCCCGGTCACTTCCACAATGGAAGCAGAAAGGAAGAGCTGCTGCGGGGCGGAGATACAGCAGATGATGATCTGCCTTCAGTCTCTGCTTGTAGTTTCCAGCTGCACAGGAAAGGGAGAAACGGATCTGTCGGGGAAGACATAAGTATAAGGACAGAATCGTTAGTCCTATCTAAATCACATGATGCATTAACTGAAAATGACTAGGTAAAATTCTGTATAAACTAAGCATCTAAAAATGTAACTTTATTAGTATAGAAGGTTTAAGATCTATTTGAAATCCAAGTATACAAAAAAACAAAACAAGGGAGTGATTCTTTAACTTTTATTGCTTTTTTTTTTTTAAGGAGGGATGAAGAAAACCAGCAATACGAGCCTTCTCCTGAATGAGGCACCGAGGATGGACAGGAAGGAGATCAGCAGAAGAATATTAGACCTCACCTTGGAGATCATCTCCCTGCTGAGCGGAGAGGTAAACTTCTCTAGATTTCTCTCCTCTGTATTGTATTCTGTAACAAGTCAGACATCGGGAAGGAGAATCCATCATAGGAAGTGATAGGAAGAGTCCAGGGTCCTGGAGAACGGCCCCCAGACCTTCCAAGTGACGGAGAACCTGAAGATCAGCCCCCAGTATGGTGAGTGATGTGTCATGTGACCAGTGACCTATAGTCATGTAGGAGCCATGAGGAGGTAAGTAGGCACGTTGTACCAGGAGGAGAGGCCGGAGGAGAGCACATGGCCCCTGAAGGGTTTATTCCCTAAGTGTCTCTCTCCATCCACAGGAGTACACAATAGTGAAGAAGACATCGGGGGACTGTGTGACTCCCATCATCCATCTCCAGGAGTCAGGAGGGCGGAGCAGGACCCCTCACCCCATCACAGAGCCTCCCTCATCCGCTGATACATGAGCAGAAGATCCTAGAGCTCACCCACAAGATGATGGAGCTGCTGACTGGAGAGGTGACACTGCTGGGAATGCTGGGAAATTCTCCAGTAACAGCACTGGAGGGTCTGGGTGATGACGGTGTCATTGTGTTGTCAGGTTCCTATAAGGTGTCAGGACGTCACTGTCTATTTCTCCATGGAGGAGTGGGAGTATATAGAAGGACACAAGGATCTGTACAAGGAGGCCATGATGGAGGAGCACCAGCCTCTTATATCACAGGGTAAGAGCCGTCATGTGCAGTGTATACACGTGTGTGCAGTGACATGTAATGGAGGAGCACCAGCCTCTTATATCACAGGGTAAGAGCCGTCATGTGCAGTGTATACACGTGTGTGCAGGGACATGTAATGGAGGAGCACCAGCCTCTTATATCACAAGGTAAGAGCCGTCATGTGCAGTGTATACACGTGTGTGCAGTGACATGTAATGGAGGAGCACCAGCCTCTTATATCACAGGGTAAGAGCCGTCATGTGCAGTGTATACACGTGTGTGCAGTGTCATGTAATGGAGGAGCACCAGCCTCTTATATCACAAGGTAAGACCCGTCATGTGCAATGTATACACGTGTGTGCAGTGACATGTAATGGAGGAGCACCAGCCTCTTATATCACAAGGTAAGAGCCGTCATGTGCAGTGTGTACACGTGTGTGCAGTGACATGTAATGGAGGAGCACCAGCCTCTTATATCACAAGGTAAGAGCCATCATGTGCAGTGTATACACGTGTGTGCAGTGACATGTAATGGAGGAGCACCAGCCTCTTATATCACAGGGTAAGAACCGTCATGTGCAGTGTATACATGTGTGTGCAGTGACATGTAATGGAGGAGCACCAGCCTCTTATATCACAGGGTAAGAGCCGTCATGTGCAGTGTATACACGTGTGTGCAGTGACATGTAATGGAGGAGCACCAGCCTCTTATATCACAAGGTAAGAGCCGTCATGTGCAGTGTATACATGTGTGTGCAGTGACATGTAATGGAGGAGCACCAGCCTCTTATATCACAAGGTAAGAGCCGTCATGTGCAGTGTATACACGTGTGTGCAGTGACATGTAATGGAGGAGCACCGGCCTCTTATATCACAGGGTAAGAGCCGTCATGTGCAGTGTATACACGTGTGTGCAGTGACATGTAATGGAGGAGCACCGGCCTCTTATATCACAGGGTAAGAGCTGTCATGTGCAGTGTATACACGTGTGTGCAGTGACATGTAATGGAGGAGCACCAGCCTCTTATATCACAAGGTAAGAGCCGTCATGTGCAGTGTATACACGTGTGTGCAGTGACATGTAATGGAGGAGCACCGGCCTCTTATATCACAGGGTAAGAGCCGTCATGTGCAGTGTATACACGTGTGTGCAGTGACATGTATTGGAGGAGCACCAGCCTCTTATATCACAAGGTGAGACCCGTCATGTGCAGTGTATACACGTGTGTGCAGTGACATGTAATGGAGGAGCACCAGCCTCTTATATCACAGGGTAAGAGCCGTCATGTGCAGTGTGTACACGTGTGTGCAGTGACATGTAATGGAGGAGCACCAGCCTCTTATATCACAGGGTAAGAGCCGTCATGTGCAGTGTGTACACGTGTGTGCAGTGACATGTAATGGAGGAGCACCAGCCTCTTATATCACAAGGTAAGATCCGTCATGTGCAGTGTATACACGTGTGTGCAGTGACATGTAATGGAGGAGCACCAGCCTCTTATATCACAGGGTAAGAGCCGTCATGTGCAGTGTTTACACGTGTGTGCAGTGACACGTAATGGAGGAGCACCAGCCTCTTATATCACAAGGTAAGACCCGTCATGTGCAGTGTATACACGTGTGTGCAGTGACATGTAATGGAGGAGCACCAGCCTCTTATATCACAAGGTAAGACCCGTCATGTGCAGTGTATACACGTGTGTGCAGTGACATGTAATGGTGGACGATGCAGGGTGGGCTCTCATCATATTTGGGCCCTGCATTTGCTTTGTAAATTAAATATATCATTAGGGCTCCATTCACCTGATGAATGGTAATTGTGTGTCCTATTAGCATTTCTCAGGCTGTATAATAGACTACACTCTTCTAGAGGCCTCCTGGAAATAAACTATTATTAAAAATTGGCTTCTGAGCAAATGTGAAGCTTTTGCAATTTGATTCTTGCAAAATGCTCAAAATACTATCTGCCATTTTACAGATCAAAGGCCAGCAGGGCAGGAGGATCATATGTCCTGAGTAAGACCATGGCCGGTGGGATTGCCCATAATGCTATGCAGTTAGCTTTAGCCAATCATGAGGAACAATATTGACATGTCATAGTCAGATCCCAAGAAGAGAATTCATGTGTATTCGGAGCTTGCACATTGATGTAGCAGGATGCCAGAGAGGCGGTAAAGAAAGCTTTCTCTAGACCCACTATACAGCTAATTTAGGATGAGTAGGTGGTGCAGGTTGAAATGGCGTTTTCACAGGCAATGCTAGGGACTGACACTGATGATGAGGACACTGGCCATGACCAAACATTGCATTGTGGGGTGGAGAGTGAAAGAACTGACGTGTTGGCAAATTGCCAGACAGGGTCAGGTTTTTTACATTTTTGTGCCAAGTTTATAAAAATTCCTGGTATTTTCAGAGTATTAATAACTCTCCGTCATGTAGCTGCCACTTCCAGTCTAATAGGAATGTTATAATATTATCTACTCCGTAGTTTGAAAATAAATCGCACATTTCATTGTTTATCTTAACAGAAAATTCCAGTAACAATTCTGAAAGAAACTTCATCCTATCACTCACTTATAAAGCAACAGATAAAGATATCCTACAGCTTTCTTCAGGAAAAAAACTCATTACCCTTACTGTACGTCCAGGACTTCACAGTTCAGATCTATCAAATAACTCCCCTAATCATGAGGAACCTTCTCCTGATCAATCACACATTGTTACCAGAAGTAGAAATCAAAAAGGGGTGAAAATGTTTCAGTGCAGCAAAGAATCCACAAAAACCTCAGGTCTTTCTACAAAGAGAAGAAGACTTAAAGGAGAGAAGCCATACTCCTGTTCAGAATGTGAGAAATGTTTTAAAAATAAATCAAATCTTCTTAGACATGAGAGAATTCACACAGGAGAGAAGCCACATGCCTGTTCAGAATGTTCCAAGTGCTTCACTGACAAATCAAGTCTTATTAGACATGAGAAAAATCATACTGGAGAGAATCTATATTCATGTTCAGAATGTGGGAAGTGCTTTACAGATAAATCAAATCTTGTTATACATGAGAGAATTCACACAGGAGAGAAACCATATTCGTGTTCAGAATGTGGTAAATGTTTTACATATAAATTAAGTCTTGTTACACATGAGAGAATTCACACAGGAAAAACTCCATTCTCATGTTCAGAATGTGGAAAATATTTTACACAGAAGTCATATCTTGTTGCACATGAGAAACTTCACACAGGAGAGAATCCATATTCGTGTGCAGAATGTGGGAAATCTTTTTTATATAAAATAAGTCTTGTTACACATGAGAGAAGTCACACAGGAGAAATGCCATTCTCATGTTCAGAATGTGGAAAATGTTTTACTGCTAAATTAAATCTTGCTAGACATAAGAAGAGAATTCACACAGGAGAGAAGCCATATTCGTGTTCAGAATGTGGGAAATGCTTTGCACAGAAGTCAATTCTTGTTAGACATGAGAAAAGTCATACAGGAGAGAAACCATATTCATGTTCAGAATGTGAGAAATGTTTTAAAGAAAAATGTGATCTTTTTAGACATATTAGAAGTCACACAGGAGAGAGGCCATATCCATGCTCAGAATGTGGGAAATGTTTTACACAGAAATCAGACCTTGTTAGTCATGAGAGAATTCACACAGGAGAGAAGCCATATTCATGTTTAGAATGTGAGAAATGTTTTTCAGATCAATCAAGTTTTGTTAAACATCAGCGAAGGCACACAGGAAAGTAGCCATATTCATGTTCATAATGTGGGAAATGTTTTACACAGAAATCAGACATTGTTAGTCATGAGAGAACTCACACACGAGAGAAGCCATTTTGATGTTTTATATGTGGAAAACGTTTCGTAAGGAAATCAAATTCTAATAATAAAACTCACCAGATCAGAAGAAACTATAACAAATAATTTTTGGGAATATGGAAACGCTGTAAGAGGAAATAAAGAATTTAACCCCACTTAACCACAGATGTTAAATTTGGGTTTACCTGGCAACATGTGTCTAAAATTTAGCTTCAAATTGTAGAAATGTTGCAGTCATGTGACTTGCATTGTGTTCTATGATGTCAGTCCTATGTGATCTGCTACAAAAACTCAGTGTTGAATATTTTGTGACCATCGCAGTGTGTCATACTGACGCCAATTACAATTATTAAACGCAGTGTGACCATGTGACATTGCAGTCTTCATACCACATGACGTAGTCATCTACCTGACCTGATGTACATTGTATTGGGCTCAGTCAAATAGTAAAAATGTTTCTAAATAAATTCTAGGAGTCATGCCGTGACTGTAATATATTCTGTATGATTATTTACATGACAATCTCTTTCTAAGAAGGCTACAACCAGCCCTGTACCTCACATGGATCCAGCGCCCCCGCTCCCTTCATTTATTACTCCAGTTGCTTTGCTAGGTTATTATCAGTCCGGCAGCTTAGGGGATGTGGCCTTTATTATGGGGTGTGTCCTTTCTGCTGTGATTCTCTGCCTGTAATTTTCATAGCTTCTAACAGTAGATATAGCTGGTGGCAGTTGACAGATGGAACTAAGTGTACGTGAACTCAGTAGGTGGACTTGCACATTGCTATACAGATGAAATGCGGGACACGATTATAATGTAGTAGAGCGAATATCTCATCATTGGAGATATTACTTTCTTGTGTCATTTTTCTTCTTAAAGAAATCGCAAGAGGCCTAGATCAGAATGGAGAGAGTAAAAATCCAATTCATCCTGATAGATCTCTATTGGGTTGAATAGGAGAAAGGATCAAAAGAATCAATGTACTAGGGGGCTAATATTTATTTAAAAGGAAAAAAACAAACATTTAAACATTAAAAAAAGTTTAAATCACCCCCTCTTTCCTGATTTTTACATATAAAATATATTAACAATAAAAAAACATATTAGGTATTGCCACGTCCAAAAAAGTCTTAACTATGACATTTTTTTAAAATACCTGTTTAGTGAATGCTGTAACATAAAAAAATGAAAAACACGCGATTCGACATTTTGTAGTTAACTCGCCCCCCCCCCCAAAAAAACAACAACAAATTTTTTAAATAATGGTGATCAAAAAGTCATATGTACAACGAAAATAGTAACAATAAAAACTATGGTTCGTTATGCAAAAAACAAGCCCTCATACAGCTCTGTAGGGTGTAATGTAAAAAAGTTATGGCTGTCAGAAAATGGCGATGCAAAGAAATGTTTTATTTTTGTTTTACTATTTAAAAAAAAAAAAATCAACCTATACAAGTTTGGTATCGCTGGATTCTCATTGAGCTGCAGAATTAGGATGTCATGTCATTTTTAGTGCACGGTGTCAAAACCTCAAAAACTTTGGTCGAATTATTATGTTTTAATTTTATTTTATATAACCCCACAAATAATTTTTTTCCTTGTTTTTCCAATAAAAGACATGTTAAATTAAATGGTTCCATTAAAATATGCATCTCGTCCTGCAAAAAATATGTGAACGGAAAAATAAAAAAGTCATGGCTATAGGAACACGGAGAAGGGGGGGTAACAAACAGGGCCGGCGTGTCCTATAAGCGGACTAGGCCGCCGCGTAGAGCGCCACTTGGGAAGGGCCGCCTCATGCTGCAGCCGCCCGAACGCTCTATATTGAGCCTCTGGCGGCTGCAGCACTGCTCAGGCTGGCGCGTCCATGAGGGCGCACCGCCCGGGCGCAGCAAGAGGAGAGGAGCTGACAGGAGGGAAGCGCTCAGCGCTCCCTCCTGTCACTCCATTGTAGCGTGGCCGAGCCCTGTATGGTCCGCGGGTACAGGGAGCATCTGTCTCCTGTACCCGGCCGGACTGACATGAAGTGCCCACACAGTGTGCACTTCCTGTCAGTCCCCTCGGGTACAGGAAACAAAAGCTCCTGTACCCGTGGACCATACAGAGCTCAGCCGCGCTACACCAGAGGTAGGGGGGAGAAAGAGAATGACAGGGGGGGGTGAAGAATGACAAGAGGGGGGAGAGAATGACAAGGGGGGGGTGAAGAATGACAAGAGGGGGGAGAGAATGACAAGGGGGGGGTGAAGAATGACAAGAGGGGGGGGTGAAGAATGACAAGGGGGGTGAAGAATGACAAGAGGGGGGAGAGAATGACAAGAGGGGGAGAGAAGAATGACAAGGGGGGGGAGTGAATGACAAGAGGGGGGAGAGAGAGAACTGGCGTTATTTAAAGGGGTTCTGCAGTTTATTTAAACTGATGATCTATCCTCTGGACACCCGGGACCTCGCCGATCAGCTGTTTGAGAAGGCAGCAGCGCTGGCTGTAGAGCCTCGGCCTTCTCGCTGTTTACCGCAGGCGCAGTGACGTCACAACTAGTATCACTGGCCTTGGCGGGGTTAAGCTCTGTTCACTTGAATGAAGCTTAGCCCCGCCCAGGCCAGTGATACTAGTCGTGACGTCACTGCGAGAAGGCTGAGGCGCTACTGCCAGTGCCGCTGCCTTCTCAAACAGCTGATTGCCGGGGGTCCCGGTTGTCGGACTCCTGCCGATCAGTTTAAATAAACTGCAGAACCCCTTTAATATGGCAGATCATATGGTTGGGGCATTGTGATGTCACATGGGGGGGGCGGCAAACTTTTATTTTGCCTAGGGCGGCAAAAATCCTTGCAACGGCCCTGGTAACAAATATGCAAAACAAAAAATGGGCCCTGTACTTAAGGGGTTAATGTACATTCTCATGTCCCCCCAAGAGAAGCAGTGCAAAGTGTTGTTTCAACTCCACCGCCCTCCTTTTAAGTGTATACTGAAGCACTGCCATGCTGTGTTGGACCAGATGAGCCTGGGTGAGAGAAGCAAGCAGCACGTCTTCTGCTGGATGCCTCCTACAGCAACCGCGCTGTCTGCCATTGTACCAATTGGTCTGTGACCTTTCAACTCGTAGGAATTCCATTGTGCATATTGTGAGGGGTTATGCTCGGGATCGCCTTTGCTGGGGTCAAAGGACACTTGTCTGTTCCATACAACTCCGACCAGACACTGAGGTATACGTCTTAAGCTGGCTTGTAGCCAGGTTTATTGAGAAGGTTGCAGATAATAATAAAAAAACAGAACAACAAAAGAAAACCTTGCCTGTCCGGCACCCACTATACATAAGACGCCCCCATCTATCTGCTGGAGGGCTTCTCCCTGCCAGCTCACAAACCACGCTTTCATCAACCTTTTACTCACGGTTATGCTCGCTCACACAGACAGACTTTCTGTGTCCCCAGGCAGAGAGAGACTGACCTCCTGGTCTGTTATCTCCCCACCCTCTGTGCTGAGAGTCTTCCACCCGCTACTTCACATAGGAGCCGAATCTTGGGGAAATATACCTCCCTTCCACCATCAATCCTGCATTGGTGTCACAATCTGCAGAAGCATCTGTACGAGCAGCGTAAAGTGGTCAATGATTACATCATGCACCAGACCACCACAGCTCATCAGGGATGCAGGTCAGACCCTTCAAGGAGGCTACCAGATTTGGGACAACGGCAGCATCAACTATGTCATCCCCCTGATATTGATAGTGGAGCACATGCTCACTCTAATGGCAGAAGAAAAAGTTTTCACAGCTTGCTGTCCGGACCCCATGGACTTTTGGGGAGGCAAAGTGGAACAGTGGCTGAAAGTGGCCCAGTGGATGTACTGTCAGCCTCCAGTATACCATCACAGAGGATATTCAATGCAGTGGCTGCCATTATCACACTTAGGGCCCATGCACCCGACCATATGCCCTCCGAGACATACAGTCCGTGAGCGAGCCATATGTCCTGGAGCGGCATTGATCGTGTGCACGGGAGCGCACAGCATCATAGGTTACTGTGATGCTTTGCACGTCGGGCCGCCCGCGGGACTATTGTCCTGCACTCGTATGATCATATTTGTGAAAACTAATGAGGCATGGATCTATAAGGTATTTCACACGGTTGTGCTTTTTCATAAGTATATACGCTTATATCTAATTATTTAAACTATAGCAGATATTAATGCAGTGGCGCTGCTGGGGCTGGTGTCACCCGGTGTGGTATAAAATGGCGTCACCCCCCCCCCCAAGCACAACCCCCCCCCCCCTGTCGGCGGCGATCTGTCTGCTTAGCCCCCCTCCATGTCAGCTGTCTGTTTACTATCTAAACCCCCATCCATGTTATCACTTGGGTTCAAATTCCAGCACCCCCAACAGGCCCCCAACCCCCGGCGATCTGTCTTCTGTCTGCTTAGCACCCCCCCACACACACACATATTTGCATACATAATATATTCTGGGCTATCCAGAATACAGCCCCAAATACATTACATCCAGTAACTTCTCTGCTGCAGACCTTCTCTTTCCTCATCTTCTCCTTTCAGACCAGACCGCCATGATGATTTTTCACCCATCTCTCGTCTCTGTCGTTTGACAAAAGACATCTTAGGTTCCTACTTTTCCATCATCCTCCTACCTTCTTAACAACTCACCTGCCACCTTCAGTAATAATAATAATGTGCACTAATTCAAAAGTGCTCCCGTTCTGTGTGCCGGTGCAAAACCCCTATATAATGCCCCTAGTAAATGCCCACATAGTGCTCCTCTCCTCTTCCCCATAGTGCCCCCATAATGTGCCAGTATAAGATTTCCCCATAGTGTCCCCCAGAATGTGCCAGTATTAAATGCCCCTTCTTAGTGCCCCCATAATGTGCCTATATAATATACCCCCATAGTATTCTTCTCCCCTCCAACACCATATTGTCCCCATAATGTTCCAGCAATGCCCCTAGTAGATGCCACCATAGTGTCCCTCATGTACCAGCAATGCCCCCAGTAGATGTCCCCATGTGCCAGTAGATGCCCCCATAGTGTCCCCCATGTGCCAGCCATGCCCCAATAGTGTCTCCCATGTGCCAGCCATGCCCCAATAGTGTCTCCCATGTGCCAGCCATGCCCCTATAGTGTCCCCCATGTGCCAGCAATGCCCCTATTGTGTCCCCCATGTGCCAGCAATGCCCCCATAGTGTCCCCCATGTGCCAGCAATGCCCCCATAGTGTCCTCCATGTGCCAGCAATGCCCCCATAGTGTCCCCCATGCGCCGGCAATGCCCCTATATTGTCCCCCATATGCCAGCAATGCCCCCATAGTGTTCCCCATGTGCCAGCCATTGCCCCATAGTGCCCCCCATGTGCCAGCAATAATGCCCCAAAGTGTCCCCTTTATGCCAGCAATGACCCCCAAGCACAGCCTAGCGCCTCACAGAAAAACAAAACAAAAAACAAAACACATACCAGCAATGCCCCCAGTAGATGCCCCCATGTGCCAGTAGATGCCCCCATAGTGTCCCCCATGTGCCAGCCATGCCCCAATAGTGTCTCCCATATGCCAGCCATGCCCCAATAGTGTCTCCCATGTGCCAGCCATGCCCCCATAGTGTCCCCCATGTGCCAGCAATAACCCCATTGTGTCCCCCATGTGCCAGCAATGCCCCCATAGTGTCCCCCATGTGCCAGCAATGCCCCCATAGTGTCCTCCATGTGCCAGCAATGCCCCCATAGTGTCCCCCATGCGCCGGCAATGCCCCCATAGTGTCCTCCATGTGCCAGCAATGCCCCCATAGTGTCCCCCATGCGCCGGCAATGCCCCTATATTGTCCCCCATATGCCAGCAATGCCCCCATAGTGTTCCCCATGTGCCAGCCATTGCCCCATAGTGCCCCCCATGTGCCAGCAATAATGCCCCAAAGTGTCCCCTTTAGGCCAGCAATGACCCCCAAGCACAGCCTAGCGCCTCACAGAAAAACAAAACAAAAAACAAAACACATACTTACCTCCATGGCAGCGATGCGTTGCAGGCAGTACAGCTCAGGCGGAGCGATGACGTCATCGCGCAGCCTGCATCGGCCTCTGATAGGCTGCTGGCCTTGTGCCAGCAGCCTATCAGAGGAACAGGAAAGGGTGACGCCTTTCACTTGCCCTGCTGCAGTGTTCATCCCAACATCCCCACACCCCTTCCTAGATCCCCCCTAAGTGTCATCCACACATCCCCCCATCAGTGTCATCCACACATCCCCCATCAGTGTCATCCACACATCCCCCCATCAGTGTCCTCCACACATCCCCCCATCAGTGTCCTCCACACATCCCCCCATCAGTGTCCTCCACACATCCCCCCCATCAGTGTCCTCCACACATCCCCCCCATCAGTGTCCTCCACACATCCCCCCGTCAGTGTCCTCCACACATCCCCCCCCATCAGTGTCCTCCACATCCCCCATCAGTGTCCTCCACACATCCCATATCAGTGTCCTCCACATCCCCCTTCAGTGTCCTCACACATCCCCCATCAGTGTCCTCCACACATCCCCCCATCAGTGTCCTCCACACATCCCCCGTCAGTGTCCTCCACACATCCCCCATCAGTGTCCTCCACATCCCCCATCAGTGTCATCCACACATCCCCCCATTAGAGCTTCATATTAACCTGCTATACTAATATTATGGCTAAAAACCTCAGTAATAGTTTCCCATATATAATACATTTATATATATATATATATATATATATATATCTATATATATATATCAGAAGTATAAATATATATTATCATACTTCTGATATACATAAATGCATAATTTAGCCTCTATTTCTAAAAGGTTTCCACCAGGACTCAAACTCACAAACTTTCACATCAGAGGCAAAAACCCTAACCACTGAGCTATAAAGCTCAATGCTAAATTGTGTTGGAAAAACCTCTTAGTAGTGTATCATGTATTAGGTATTCCCATATAGCAGAAGTATAATTAAATAAAAAAATAAATGTGTAATTACTATATATATATTGAGCTCCATAGCAACCTTTCAGAAATAGCAGATATTTTAGATTAAAATACATTGGGTGTCCCCAAGCATACTGACAATGCTTGGGGATACCTCCTTCATGTTCATAGCACTAACTCCATATATGGACACAACCATATATGGAGTCAGAGCTCAGACCGGGATTCCCTGTACAGAGATCAATCCTGAAGTGCAGTGAATAAATTATCTTGTGCCAGCAGCCGGCACACTGGTGTCACCCGGTGCAGCACGCACCCACCGCACCCCCCTCGCAAGGCCACTATATTAATGGCACATAAGAAGCCATGTTGAACTTATATTCACCATCTTGTGTGAACCTTCATGTAGGGTGGGATATAAGTTCAAGGGAAGGTTACTGTAAATAAAGGTTCTTCCTCGCAGATGTGTGCCAATCTGGAAGGGAGTGATCTTACCTCATTTTATGTTTATGGCTGAGATAAGATGAGTTTCTGGACATATCTGGTATATATCAATCTTGTAATTAATGGCTATTAATGAAACAGAAATGTAATATCTGTGTATTCATTTAATGAGCCTTAGTTAGTCCTTAGCATAAGACAATCAGTAGGACAGCGCATTTTAGTACTACCTTTCATTATCTTGTCTCTGCATTATTATTGGTCATATATTCATTGTATATAAATTATTGTATAATAAATCATTGATATATTTGCATAGACGCTTGTACCCTGTTTTTACTTATTGCACAAAATAATTATTATCTCGATCAAGCTCTTTAAAGGTGTTTATACGTCCACCTCTACGGATCAATAACCTTTGATATTTTTCATTTGATCCTTTCTTTTGATATAAAGCATTTGCTTTATATCCCCAACAACACACCTCCAGCTGAGGCCAATTAATAGATCTGTGGTGAATATGTATTACTGGCCCCATGATGCCATTGCTGCTGTCTGCCTTTCCGTCACGTTCCATACTCTATTGCTGCTGTTGCCACAGCTGATGTGTGGCTGTGACAGCAGGAGGAACATGTGCTGCCGTGTCTGGGAGGTTCCACACGTTACTGATGGTGCATGGTCCCAAAAATAATATTATGTGTATATAAACACCAGCAGGCATCTACCCTATAAAGGACAATTTTTGGAATGTTTTTCACAGAAGGGCATGACTAGATACTCTTAGTGTCCATCATGAATGTTGAAAGCAGTCCTCCACTCATCGCCCTTTCGAGTGCGGATAAGGTTGTATGCGCCACACAGGTCAAATTTTGTGAAGACCTTAGCTCCCCGGATCCTGTCAAAGAGTTCAGAGATCAGCGGAAGAGGGCATCGATTCTTGACCGTGACCTATACAGGGCCGTAAGGATCCATTTTTTTTCTGCATAAAGAAGAACCCGGCACCAGTTGGTGAAGTAGATTTCTATATAAACCCCCTCTCGAGATTCTCCTTGATGTAATAAGACATCACTTGGGTCTCAGGAAGTGAGAGTGGGTAGACTCGACCACGAGGAGGAGTGGCACAAGGAAGAAGGCCAATCTGAAAATCATATAGCCGATGAGGAGGCAGGGTCTCGGCCTTTTTCTTACTGAAGACATCCGCAAAACTGGCATACAGCTGTGGAAGTCCAGGCAGGTCTACAGGTACAGTAGGCAAGGAAGCAGGTTGGACCTCAGATGAGCAGGTGGAGTGGCAGGATGATCCCCAACGCATAATCTGACCGGAGTGCCAGTCCAGTCAGGAGATCAAGGAGGTTGGCTGAGCGTGGAGGAATCTAACAGCCTCCTTGATTTCTCTTGATTCAGTAGTGATAGGGTTAATGACCACTTACCTTGTCTCAGCTGTTGCTCAGTGGTCATCACTTCTACTTTTTATAGTCTGACTCAACCCTTCTGACTACGCAGTAGGTAGCTTCTTTTGGGTTTGGCAGAGCTGGTGTGAGGTCGTCTCTAGTGTTCCTGCTCATCCATTACTACTGTAGTTAAGTGTTGCGTTTGTATTTGGTTGTTCCTTTGTGTTTGTCTTAACTAGGCCTCAGGAAGATGCTGGTTTATTCACCTGGGAAGGAACCAGTAGTCTCTCTACCTTTCACTACCTCTAGAGCATATCAGGGGCCCTAGGGTGTTTAGGTTCCGGCGTATGTATTTTCCTACCTTCGGGGTCAATACATACTGACAGGAGTCAGGGCCAGTTCTAGGGGTTTCGTAGGAGGTGACCTTTCCCTTCTCTCTAGCGTTGATGCCTAGTTGTTTGTCCTCTCCCTTACTTTGTGGCATTTACTGGTAGTACCCGATTTCTCATGTCTGCTGAGGTGGCGCTAGAGTCCAAAACTGTGGAAATCGAGGTATTTATCAACAGTGGGGCAGGGGTTAACCTGATTGATGGACAGTTTGTCCATATTCATGGGTTGACTACTAATATTTCTGTCTTTGCAATTGACTCTGCACCCCTTACCCAAAAATGCCTGTCGCAGGTGGTAAATGACATCCATGTATGAGTGGGTGATTTCCATCACGAATCTATCTCATGTTATGTGTTGGAGGGTCTGCCTACTCCGATGGTTTTAAGCTTACCATGGTTAAGCAAACATAACCCGACCATCGACTGGCAAGCAAGACAGATTCTCGATTGGAGTGATTTTTGCATGGACAACTTTCTTAATACTTCTTTCTCTGTGGTCACCATTAAAACTGTACCTTCGTTCATTTCCAAGTTTTCTGATGTGTTTTCTGAGAGTGGTAACCAGGAGTTCCCTCTGCGTCAAGAATATGATTGTCCCGTCAATCTCATTACCAGGGCTAAACTGCCCAAATCTCGGTTGTATAATCTTTCGGAACCCGAGAGAAAGGATATGCGAGAGTATATCACAGAGAGCTTGGCGAAGGGACATATCAGACCATCCAAATCCCCAGTGGCTGCTGGGTTTTTCTTTGTAAAAAAAAAGATGGTACTCTTAAGCCATGTCTGGACTTCCGTGAGCTCAACCGTATTACCGTACGTGATCCTTACCCCCTTTCCTTTAATTCTGGATTTGTTTAATCAGATTGTCAGTGCCAAGGTGTTCTCTAAATTAGATCTGAGGGGGGCATATAATTTGGCTAGGGTCAAGGAGGGGGATGAATAGAAGATGGCTTTTAATACCCCTGAGGGTCGTTTTCAGAATCTGGTCATGCCCTTTGGGCTAACCAATGCTCCAGCAGTTTTTCAACACTTTGTCAATTACATCTTTCATCATCTGGTGGGGAGGTTTGTTGTTGTATATCTGGATGACATACTAATTTATTCTCCAGACATGGAGACTCATCAGGATCATGTGAGACAGGTGTTACAGATCCTAAGAGAGAATAAATTGTATGCTAAGATGGAAAAATGTGTTTTTGCTGTTCAGGAAGTTCAATTCCTGGGTTACCTGCTTTTAGCCTCAGGTTTTCGTATGGATCCCGAAAAAGTCTGTGTGGTGTTGGACTGGGATGGACCTGAAAATCTGAAAGAGGTTTTTGGGATTGACCAACTACTACTGTAAATTCATTTTAAACTATTCAACAGGGGTTAAACCTTTAAAAGACATGACTAGGAAGGGGGCCGATATTCTCCCTTTGGTCTAAAGCGGCATTACAAATCTTTTTCTACTTTGAAGGAATGTTTTGCTTTAGCCCCTATTCTGGTGCAACCGGGCGTGTTACAGCCATTCATTGTAGAGGTTGACGCATCTGAGGTAGGGGTGGGAGCAGTTTTGTCGCATGGTCCTTCACCAAGTAAATGGCACCCATGTGCTTTTTTTTCTAAAAAAACTCTTGAATGCTAAAAGAAATTATGACGTGGGTAATAGGGAATTGCTGGCCATTAAGTTGGCTTTTTAAAAATGGCGCCATTGGTTGGAAGGAGCAATTCATTCTATTACGGTAATCACTGGGTTAGAACGTCAAGGCGGATGCTTTGTCGTGCAGCTTTCCTGGGGGAGGTGATTCTAAACATCTTAGTCCTATTTTGTCTGAAGGGGTAGTCATATCTGCCCTATATCCGGATCTTGAGGCTAAGGTGTTAGAGGCCCATAAGGATGCACCCGGACTCTTGTCCTCCAGGAAAATTGTTTGTTCCCTCAGACTTACGTCACAAGGTTTTTGAGGAACATCACTGTACTGTCTTGGCTGGACACCCTGGGAGTAGATCCACTGTTCTTGCGCATATTTTGGTGACCAGGATTGCGTAAGTGTGTTGAAGACTATGTGTCAGCCTGTTCTACCTGTTCTCGTGCTAAGGTGACACATACTCGGCCGTCTGGATCTCTCCTTCCATTATCCGTCCCGTCCAGACCTTGGACGCATTTGTCCATGGACTTTATCACTGATTTACCTAATTCTTCGGGAAAAACCGTGATCCTGGTGGTAGTTGATCGGTTGAGCAAAATGGCACATTTTATAGCGTTGCCTGCTCTACCTAATGCCAAAACTCTTGCACAGGTGTTTGTTGATAACATTGTGAAACTACATGGCATTTCCTCTGATGTGGTGTCTGACCGGGGGACTCAGTTTGTTTCCAGATTCTGGAAAGTGCTCTGTACTGGACTGGGGGTACAATTGTCCTTTTCTTCTGCTTTTTATCCCCACATCAGATGGAGCGCGCCAATCAGAATCTGGAGACTTACTTGAGATGTTTTGTTTTGGAGAACCAGGAGGAGTGGTCTTCATTTTTGTCGTTAGCTGAGTTGCTAACGATAATCATCGCTAGATGATGAGGAGGACGCGGATGACAAAAGGAACGTAGGGTCATCCTTGTCCTCACTGGGGCTCTCGGACTCTGAGGCAGCCTGGGCGTATGCCTCACTGGCCGAGAACGTCTGGCAGGCCATAGGGGAGTGTGTGTGCGCGTGTCTAGAAAACTTTATTCAGTGTGCGTGTGTGTGGGGGCACGGGTGTTCCTGGACTTTTCCCTAAACCTAACAGGAAAAAAAATAAAAATAAAATAACTAAAAAAAAAAGCCAAAAAAATGTCACCATCACCTCACAGGATCTAAGAATGGTGATTGGTGGTGTATTATCACACCACCGATCGCCATCCTATTCCGGGTCATCTGGTCACCAGAGACCCGATAACCCGGAAACGCTGCAAACCGCAGGTCTGAATTGACCTGCGGTTTGCTGCGATCGCTGCTGCGGCAGGCATTGTTACAGAGTGCCTGCCGAATGATTTCGGCAGGCACTGTTCCGATCACCCCGCGCTGCGCGGCAGTGATCGGTAGTACACATGACGTACCAGTACGTCATGTGTCCTTAAGTACCAGGACAACATGATGTACCAATACATCATGTGTCTTTAAGGGGTTAACATAAGGACATACGTTAACAAAATGTCCTCCTTTACCACAGAAAAAGCACAATCTTTTCTTAACCCTAAAGTTTTTATCACCTGGTCCAATTGTAACCTGACCCAATTGCATTGGCTCATCACCAGACACGAGCTCGAGTGTCTCTTTACCCAGATTGTCTGAAGTAGCCACTTCTTCATATGATAATACGTCCCGGGCGAGAGAAACTTTAGATCTCTCCCTCAGGCGTCTATCAATACGCACAGCCAGACACATGGCCGCCTCCAATGACTCTGGATTTTTGTGAAATGCCAGGGTGTCCTTCAGGTTCTCAGATAGCCCTTGACAAAATTGACTACAGAGAGCTGGGTCATTTCACTCCATATCAGTTGCCCACCTCCTAAATTCAGAGCAATAGGACTCAGCATAATGCTCTCCCTGCCGCAAGGCACGCAACTTAGATTCGGCCAGGGAAACCCGATCTGGATCATCGTATATAAGTCCCAGAGCCCTGAAAAATGAATCTACCGACCGGAGGGATTGTGAACCAGTTGGCAAAGAGAAAGCCCAAGACTGAGCGTCACCTTTCAGCAAAACTGACAAGTCCTAGGATAGGGAGCAGGAGATGAGACAGCTGGTTCGTTCCCTGATGAAGGAACCCGCATCTCTCTGAGGCCTAGAAACAAAACACACTGGAGAATAACAAACAAGGAAGGCAACAAGTACTTAGCTTAGAGATGGATGGAAAAGCAGGAAATCCAAGACAAAAAAGCTCTAGCAACTCCAAGGCAGAAATATCAACTGCATGGTCAGCAGTGTGAGGCGGGCCTAAATAGAGCCTCATCACTGATAACGAGCGGCACCTGAGGAGAGGTCAGATCCTGCCAAACAACAACTTACATAGAGGAAAACAGAGAGACCTGTCAGATAGCCTCACATGCAGCAAGTCTATCCAATCTTCTCACCTCTCTCACAGGAGGGACCGTGACAGACCCCTACTGTTAAGCCTCTATCTCAGCCATCCAGAGACCTGTATTGTGATGCCTCCATCCCAGCCATCCAGAGAACCCTACTATTAAGCCTCCATCCAAGCCATGCAGAGACCCCCACTGTGCAGCCTCCATCCAAGCCATGCAGAGACCACCACAGTGCAGCCTCCATCCCAGCCATGCAGAGACCCCCACTGTGCAGCCTCCATCCCAGCCATGCAGAGACCCCCACTGTGCAGCCTCCATCCCAGCCATGCAGAGACCCCCACTGTGCAGCCTCCATCCCAGCCACCCAGAGACCCCCACTGTGCAGCCTCCATCCCAGCCACCCAGAGACCCCTACTGTGAATCCTCCATCCAAACCATGCAGAGACCCCTACTGTGAAGCCTCCATCCCAGCAGAGACCCCCTACTCTGAAGCCTCCATCCCAGCCATCCAGCGACCCCTACTGTGAAGCCTCCATCCCAGCCATCCAGAGACCCCTACTGAGAAGTTTCCATTCCAGCCACCCAGAGACCCCTACTGTGAATCCTCCATCCAAACCATGCAGAGACCCCTACTGTGAAGCCTCCATCCCAGCAGAGACCCCTACTCTAAAGCCGCCAACCGAGCTATCCAGACAGTCCTACCGTGAGGCCTCCATCACAGCCCTCTTGAGACCCCTACTGTGAAGCCTCCATCCCAGCCATCCAGAGACCACTACTGTGTAGCCTCCACCCTACAGCAGATTGCGATTTCCAGTGGTCTGTGGGCAGCTATGTCTTTATTTAATTACACATCGCGGACGGTTCTACAATACATCGATAAACCCCAAGTGTCTACATATCTATTGGAATTTATGTTGTACCCTCTATTACTACAAACCGGATTCCCAAAAAGTTGGGACACTAAACAAATTGTGAATAAAACCTGAATGCAATGATGTGGAGATGGCAAATGTCAATATTTTATTTGTAATAGAACGTAGATGACAGATCAAACGTTTAATCCGAGTAAATGTATCATTTTAACGGAAAAATATGTTGATTCAAAATTTCACGGTGTCAACAAATCCCAAAAAAGTTGGGACAAGTAGCAATAAGAGGCTGGAAAAAGTAAATTTGAGCATAACGAAGAGCTGGAAGACCAATTAACATTAATTAGGTCAATTGGCAACATGATTGGGTATAAAAAGAGCTTCTCAGAGTGGCAGTGTCTCTCAGAAGCCAAGATGGGTAGAGGATCACCAATTCCCACAATGTTTCGCAGAAAGATAGTGGAGCAATATCAGAAAGGTGTTACCCATCGAAAAATTGCAAAGACTTTGCATCTATAATCATCAACTGTGCATAACATCATCCGAAGATTCAGAGAATCTGGAACAATCTCTGTGCGTAAGGGTCAAGGCCGTAAAACCATACTGGATGCCCGTGCCGGGCCCTTAAACGACACTGCACCACAAACAGGAATGCTACTGTAAGGCCTCTTGCACACGAACGTATTTTTTTTTCAGTGTTTTGCTGTCCGTTTTTAACGGATCCGTTTTTCAGTTTTTTGCTTCCGTTTTGTTTCCGTTTCGGTTCCGTTGTTCCGTTCCGTTTTTGCGTTTGGCATATACAGTATACAGTAATAACATTGAGAAAATTGGGCTGGTCTTAAACCTTTCAATAGATGGTTCCGCAAAAAACGGAACCGATACGGAAGACATACGGATGCACTTCAGTATGCTTTCCGTTTTTTTTGCAGACCCATTGACTTGAATGGAGCCACTGAACGTAATTTGCGGACAAGAATAGGACATGGTCTATATTTTAAACGGAACAGAAAAAACTGAGAAACGGAAACGGAAGGCATACGGAGACACTTCAGTATTTTTTGCAGACCCATTGAAGTGAATGGTTCAGTATACTGTCAGTATACTGAACTGAAAAAACTGCCAGTATACGGTCTGCAAAATACTGTCGTGTGCAAGGGGCCTAAAGGAAATCACAGAATGGGCTCAGGAATACTTCCAGAAACGATTGTCAGTGAACACAATCCACCGTGCCATCCCCCGTTGCCAGCTGAAACTACAGTGCAAAGAAGAAGCCATTTCTAAGCAAGATCCCCAAGCTCAGGTGTTTTCACTGGGCCAGGGATCATTTAAAATGGAGTGTGGCAAAATGGAAGACTGTTCTGTGGTCAGACGAGTCACGATTCGAAGTTCTTTTTGGAAATCTGGGACGCCATGTCATCCGGACCAAAGAGGACAAGGACAACCCAAGTTGTTATCAACGCTCAGTTCAGAAGCCTGCATCTCTGATGGTATGGGGTTGCATGAGTGCGTGTGGCATGGGCAGCTTGCATGTTTGGAAAGGCACCATCAATGCAGAAAAATATATTCAGGTTCTAAAACAACATATGCTCCCATCCAGACGTCATCTCTTTCAGGAAAGACCCTGCATTTTTCAACAAGATAATGCCAGACCACATTCTGCATCAATCACAACATCATGGCTGCGTAGGAGAAGGATCCGGGTACTGAAATGGCCAGTCTGCAGTCCAGATCTTTCACCTATAGAGAACATTTGGTGCATCATAAAGAGGAAGGTGAAACAAAGAAGGCCCAAGACGATTGAACAGTTAGAGGCCTGTATTAGACAAGAATGGGAGAGCATTCCTATCTCTAAACTTGAGAAACTGGTCTCCTCGGTCCCCAGACGTCTGTTGAGTGTTGTAAGAAGAAGGGGAGATGCCACACAGTGGTGAAAATGGCCTTGTCCCAACTTTTTGGGGATTTGTTGACAGCATGAAATTCTGAATCAACATATTTTTCCCTTAAAATGGTACATTTTCTCAGTTTAAACTTTTGTTCCGTGATTTATGTTCTATTCTGAATAAAATATTAGAAGTTGGCGCCTCCACATCATTGCATTCAGTTTTTATTCACGATTTGTATAGTGTCCCAACTTTTTTGGAATCCGGTTTGTACTGACCTTATTGTGCACATTGTGCATATATTGACAGTGCTACAATATACTGACAAATCTCAAGTACCTACTTATCCACTGGAACTCTTCCTGAACCCCCTATTACTACTACTAGCAGTAATATTATTGGGCATAATATATTGATAACGGTTTACTATGGATGGCTGCAGCGGCCTCTTTGCATGCAAATTAATGAGAGGAGTATGTATTTTTTGGGGGGTTTTACCGCCATTTTAGGGGAAAGTGATTCGCTATCCAAAGCCGTATGTCTCAGTACGTCCATGACAGATATAGTCATTATGCCACCAATATTACTGTCTCCACACAGGAGGGTTAGTCTGTAGGAGCAATGAAGGTCACAGCGCTAGGAGAAAGTATAATCTGAGCCAAGAAGACGACGTCTGTCAGTGACAATGGTGACGCTGTCGTGGAGCAAATAGAAGACTTTATTTTATCTGTAAAAACTGTTTGAATGAAGATGAAATAAACGTTATGAAACTATTACATGGAGCGTCGTTACTTCTCCCCATGTCACTCTGGACTCTTCCATAGTGTGGGTGGAGGTGTGAATACAGAGATAAGAAGCAAGGCTCATGGGGACAGTTCATCCTCACTGCTCTGGAGGTAAACAAGGCTCTTCTTCTCTTCCTTGTATCCACAATACTTTTTCTCCATGGATCTCGGTCACAGTTGACCTCAGAAAAATAGAATTCAGTCATCTGCGAGAGCCAGGATAATTCCAACCAAAACTGAAACCTTATTATTTATTTAAGATCAGGTCATAACCTTGTATGTTTAAACATTTGAAAATGGTTTTGCTTCCATGTGACGTTTATGATGCGTAACTAGATTTGATTTCTGTGTAAAACACATCCCACATTCTGAACATGAATATGGTTTTGCTCTGGCGTGAATTCTCTTATGCATACTAAGACGTGATTTAACTATAAAACATTCCCCACATTCTGAACAGGAATATGGCTTCTCTCCTGTGTGAATTTTCTTATGTCTACTAAGACTTGATTTCTGTGTAAAACATTTCCCACATTCTAAACAAGAATATGGTTTTGCTCCAGTGTGACTATTTTCATGTATAACAAGATGTGATTTCTGTGTAAAACATTTCCCACATTCTGGACATGAATATGGTTTCTCTACTGTGTGAATTCTTCTTTCTGTAGAAAGACCCGAGCTTTTTCGGAACTGTTTTCCACGCTGAAGCCCTTTCTGACCTGTAGTTGTAGTAACAATTTGTGACTGGCTAGGAGAAGGTTCCCCATAATTAGGGGGTTTATACGATAGATCTGTACTATGAAGTCCTAGAAGCACATTCAAGTTTTCTCCTGAAGGGTGCTGCATGATATCTTCATCTCCTGCTTTATAATCCGGTGATACCATGAAACTCTCCATAGAATTCTTGCTGGGATTTTCTGTTAAGATAAAAAATTATATTTGTGGACAAACCTATAAAATTAAGTTGGACCTGGATCTAGCAAGAATGAGAGATATTGTAAAATCCATTCATTCTGAATCCACTTTTGCTTAAAAAAAAACGAAAAAAAAAAAAAAAAACTGCATGTGTGATTCCAGCCTTATAAAGCTTTCTATAACTTTCTGATAAAGTCCAGGATTCTGGTCTACACCCAGTCTGAACTTATTACATACAGTACATCATGATTCGATGAAACTCAAATATTTCCAAAGCCCCACCATGTCTGGCAATCAACCCTGCATTCTTCCAATTTGAACACATTTTGCCCATGACTTTAATAATAGAAGTTCACTAAAAAGGATCCATCACCACATTCCTCATCACAAACTACATACATTATGAAAAAGACCTTAGACCTGATGATGTTGGTGTACTCACTAGAAGGCTCCATGTCACAATCCCCACCTAGAGCTTAAAGGGGTTTTAATACTGATGAGCTATGCTCTGGATAGGTTATTAGTATCTGATCGATGGGGGTCCAACTCCAGGAATCCCCCCCCAATTTGCTGTTTTTCCTAGGCCAGTGACAACATGTTCATAGTTCGCGTGGCCTAGGGGCAGCTCAGCCCCATAAAAGTAAATGGTGCTGAGCTGCGATACCATGCACAGCCATTATACTATGTACAGCTCTGTGCTTGGTAAGCTGTGAGAAGTGCCTCCTCAAACAGCTGATCAGCGGGGGTCCTGAGTGTCGAAACCCCACAGATCAGATACGGATGATCTACAATGAGGATAGGTCATCAGTATTATAATCTCGGAAAACCCTTTTAATTCACAAGCCCTTTTTAGGATACTTCCACCCTTGCTGCTGAACTCTCACACATGGTTAGTACAAGCTGCAGTCTCCCTAGCTCTGTAGTGAGAAAGTGCCGATCTTCCTATTCCATCTGCAGCTTTATTTACGCAACCTGTCCGTATGAGCACGTATGAGATTTCAGCAGGGGAGGAGGTACACTGAAAGGAGCTGGTCAAGTCCAGCTTTGTCATTAATAATGAGCTCATGCCCAGTTTAATATCATTTTTATAATATTCTGACATGGAATTTAAAAGTAAGTACACCGGCCTCATCAGGTGTAAGAGATCAGTTTAATATTACATGCAGTGTGTATTATGAAATCTAGTGACATATTTTAATATTTTTTATGGACACTATCATCATGACTACATTCTACATTTAAAAAGATGATGGGAGTCATTTATGATCAAAACACATCCCTCATCCTCCTCCATTTCAATACACATCAGAGTCTCCTCTATTCAAATACCCGGCACCTGCCATCTACTGTGTAGAGTTTAGTGCAGCTAAAAGGAGGAGGCCAAGTGATATGTCTGGTCACATGACCCTCCATCAGCGGCCATCTTATGGACAGGACCTCTATGACAACAGCACAGAATATTGCCTTACCAAAGAGACACACTGGTCGCTGCTGCCCAGGACAAGGTGGGTGATCGGCACATCACTCCAGATGGTCCTCAAGCCCTGCCTTCTCCATCGGGAGACCTCCCTACACCGCTTTATTTGATAGCCTGCAGAACTCTTGGTTATTTCTATCCCACCATAATTCTAGTGAAGAGATCCCTGGGGAGCAAGATCATATACTTGGGTACAACATTCGAAATCTCTTCCAACCAAATGGGATTTTCAGCCCCTTATCTCAGAGGTCGGAGATGTGTGGATCTGAAATCCCTGAGGTCAGGGAGGATCTGAAAGCTATCACAGGCCGTACTGAACTAGAGGGCGACCCACTGTGAACTGAGAAGACCCCCGGAGGACACAGACAGCAGAGGCATCACTATAACTTAGGGGTTAGAGTTCTCCTTGATCCAACTGACTCTGAAAATGTCCACGATACCCTTCAGGCTTCATTCAATCAAATCCTTGATTTACCCCCTGATCCCCCACTCAGAATAGTCCGAGCTCCAGGGCTGTGGCCCCTCAGGGAAGAACCTCTCAACCTGAAGATATTGCAGAAGAGATTATTAGAAGCAAATCCCCTTCCTTATTCAGGATTAAATTCCAGGGAACTAAAGTTCAATTATTTCTGGATCTCTATCATTACTCGTCAAGAAATTAAGTTCTTACGCCCCCTGAGGGATATTTTGCTGGACAATAACATCACTTATGAACAAGGACGTCCCTTCAGTCGAAGTGTAAAAAATGAGGGTCATGCCGCAATTTTCCAAATGTCTGAAGATCTTCCTAAATTTTCAGCTATATTTCAAATAACTGTTCCCTCTCTTGTGGGATCAGCTTACTCCTCCACCACTATCTGCATGGACAACCCATCTGCCCTGCAGGAGCAGACCGACTCCGGCCATTCTCCTACTGGATCTTCTAGAGAGGTTCAGTCTGGATCCTGGATTCGGTTGGAATCCTTCTCCCCTGATTGGCCGGTGACTGTGGATCTTTATGGATTATTAATCCGCATACTTCATTGCTATTTCTCTGTTGCTGTTATTGCACAGTTTGGTTTACATTATATGGGGGCACACGTCCTCTGTGCCGGGCACAGCTCTGCTTCATTTACTCTGTTGGTGCCGACCAGGGCCCCGCGGTCCTCCTGATGTTTCGCTCTATAGTGGGTATAAGATTTTCTGCTGTTTTGCTCCCATTTTCTATTATCTTTCTTCCTCCTTACAAGCAGCTGGAGCTCAGGACATGGCCGGTGCCCGGTGACGCTCCTGGGTGCGGTGTTATTTCATGTGTCATTTCCTCTGCTTTCCTCCTCAGCATGGGGGTTGAATACTTTTCCTCTTTTTGAGGCGACGTTCCGATCTTTACTGCCCATTTTGGGATTTCTGCAATCATTAATGGGATTACACGACATGGTTTACTCTCTTTTCTCTCCATTAAATAGGTTGTCCAAGATGTTGGTACCGATAGCCAATCCTCAGGGTAGCTCATCAATATTACATCGGTGAAAGTTCAAAGCCCGGCACCCCCCCGATGAGCTGTGTGAAGAGACTGGGGAACTCCGGTAAGCGCTGAGGCCTCTTCCTAGGACAGGGACGTCACATTGGTGTTGTAGTTTTGCTACCAGATTCCTGCCCCTTCCAAGTAACAGGTGGAGCTAATGACCGGCGGTTAGATATAATCCTCCAGGGTGGTCTTTTAGGACGTCCCATTACCCTATGTAATATATATGCCCCAGTGAGAACAAGCCATCCCTTCTGAGAGCCGTCTGGTCACACTTGGACTTCTCGAAACACTCGGCGTCATGATCAGAGGTGACATTAATCTGACGGCCCCCACTGCTCCTGTGATCTTAGATCTCCAGTGTCGGCTTTTCCCCCCATTCATTCCTCCTTCTTCCTCCTGGTTTATGGAGAATAGATATCTCTACTAGTGGGCAATACACTTATAATGCCCCCCCCCAGGACTGGTTATGTTCCCAGTAACATTATAACCCTTGGTTTCGGCCGGTGGAGGAGACTTCATGTTTTGGGGCTGTTTTGCTGCAGACATTTCTGTGACTGTCCCGCTCCTCTGAATGTGGCTTGTAATAAGGGGGTCCGACCTCCTCCTCCAGTCACGTGTAGCAGGTTGTATCTTCTCTGCTTGTGGAGTGACTAGAGGATCCCAGACATGAAGGGCAGGAGAACAACTGGACAGTCACATGGACTCTCCTTATAACAGTACGGACCTGTTCACACCACGTCTGAGCCTCCAGCAGAACATATGTGCGGAGGGTTTCCTAATATCTTCCTCTGACAGAAGCTCCGACGCAGGGGCGGACTGGGCCGGGGGGCAATTGCCCCCCGGGCCCCTCTGTTGCCTCTGTAAATGGGCCCCTCTGTAGTGCATGTGCCCTGCCGCGGCCCTGGTGACAAGTGGGGGCGGCCGGCGGCAGGGCACAGGGAGATGAACGCTTCCACAGTGGAAGCGTTCATCTCCATAGTCATCTGTATCGCCGTCCTCAGGACGGCGATACAGGTGGCTGTGCTGTGGCAGAGCAGGGAGAGGCGTGTCCCCCCCCTGTTCCTCTGATAGGCTGCCAGCACTAGGCCGGCAGCCTATCAGAGGCTGGTGCAGGCGGCGCGATGACGTCATCGCCCCGCCGGAGCGGTACAGCAAGGGACACAGGCCAGAAGAGGCCTGCATCGCATCGCTGGAGGTAAGTATAACTGTTATTTGTATGTTTGAATCTACTGGCACATAAGATAAGGGGGAAATCTACTGGCACATAAGATAAAGGGGGGGGAATCTACTGGCACATGATAACTGAGGGGGGGGGGATTCTACTGGCACATAAGATAAGGGGGGGGAATCTACTGGCACATAAGATAAAGGGGGGGGGGAATCTACTGGCACATAAGATAAAGGGGGGGGGAATCTACTGGCACATGATAACTGAGGGGGGGGGGATTCTACTGGCACATGATAAGGTGAGGGGGGGGGATTCTACTGGCACATAAGGAGGGCGACTGGCACATAAGGAGGGCGACTGGCACATAAGGGGGGTGCTACTGGCACATAAGGGGGGGACTACTGGCACAAGGGGGTGCTACTGGCACTTAAGGGGGTGCTACTGGCACTTAAGGGGGTGCTACTGGCACTTAAGGGGGTGCTACTGGCACTTAAGGGGGTGCTACTGGCACTTAAGGGGGTGCTACTGGCACATAAGGGGGTGCTACTGGCACATAAGGGGGTGCTACTGGCACATAAGAGGGGCTACTGGCACATAAGAGGGGCTACTGGCACATAAGGGGGACGGCTACTGGCACATAAGAGGGGCTACTGGAACATAAGGGGGACGGCTACTGGAACATAAGGGGGACGGCTACTGGAACATAAGGGGGACGGCTACTGGAACATAAGGGGGACGGCTACTGGAACATAAGGGGGACGGCTACTGGAACATAAGGGGGACGGCTACTGGAACATAAGGGGACGGCTACTGGCACATAAGGGGACGGCTACTGGCACATAAGGGGACGGCTACTGGAACATAAGGGGGACGGCTACACGGCTACTGGAACATAAGGGGGACGGCTACTGGAACATAAGGGGGACGGCTACTGGAACATAAGGGGGACGGCTACTGGAACATAAGGGGGACGGCTACTGGCACATAAGGGTGGCTACTGGCACTTAAGGGGGGCGGCTACTGGCACTTAAGGGGGACGGCTACTGGCACTTAAGGGGGACGGCTACTGGCACATAAGGGGGGGGCTATAAGCTATGTGAGTGGCCAACATCTATCCTCTCCGCAATGCTCAGCCTCCTGTGACAGATCAGGAGAGCGGAGGTGCGGGGGCGGAGATAGCTGTCAAAGGAGGCTGTGCTCTCCTCCCGCAGCTCCCCGCCCAGCCTCTTGTGACAGCGAATCAGGAAGTAGAGGGGGGCTCAGTGGGCCTCTGGGTGTTACTTGCCCCCTGGGCCAAAAGTTGCCAGTCAGCCCCTGCTCCGACGTCAGGCTCTATACAGTCACACAGGGGCGGACATTGCCCATAAGCTCCATGTATGATCTACAATGTATACGCTGCGGAACACGGATTATACAGGACGTCTCTGATAGAGCAGTGCAGTCTACTATACCGGCCCGATGGAGGCCAGAAGGACACGCTCCCATCACGTGACTGGAGCCCTATGGGTATGACCGACATATAAAGAACATGGAGCCTCTAATGTAATGTGGGAAGAAACTGTGGAGCTCCTCCATTACATGTCACTGCACACACGTGTATACACTGCACATGACGGCTCTTACCCTGTGATATAAGAGGCTGGTGCTCCTCCATTACATGTCACTGCACACACGTGTATACACTGCACATGACGGCTCTTACCCTGTGATATAAGAGGCTGGTGCTCCTCCATTACATGTCACTGCACACACGTGTATACACTGCACATGACGGCTCTTACCCTGTGATATAAGAGGCTGGTGCTCCTCCATTACATGTCACTGCACACACTGCACATGACTGGTATTACCTTGTGATATAAGAGGCTGGTGCTCCCCCATTACATGTCACTGCACACACGTGTATACACTGCACATGACGGCTCTTACCCTGTGATATAAGAGGCTGGTGCTCCTCCATTACATGTCACTGCACACACGTGTATACACTGCACATGACGGCTCTAACCTTGTGATATAAGAGGCTGGTGCTCCTCCATTACATGTCACTGCACACACGTGTATACACTGCACACGACGGCTCTTACCTTGTGATATAAGAGGCTGGTGCTCCTCCATTACATGTCACTGCACACACATGTATACACTGCACATGACGGCTCTTACCTTGTGATATAAGAGGCTGGTGCTCCTCCATTACATGTCACTGCACACACGTGTATACACTGCACATGACGGCTCTTACCTTGTGATATAAGAGGCTGGTGCTCCTCCATTACATGTCACTGCACACACGTGTATACACTGCACATGACGGCTCTTACCCTGTGATATAAGAGGCTGGTGCTCCTCCATTACATGTCACTGCACACACGTGTATACACTGCACATGACGGCTCTTACCTTGTGATATAAGAGGCTGGTGCTCCTCCATTACATGTCACTGCACACACGTGTATACACTGCACATGACGGCTCTTACCCTGTGATATAAGAGGCTGGTGCTCCTCCATTACATGTCACTGCACACACGTGTATACACTGCACATGACGGCTCTTACCCTGTGATATAAGAGGCTGGTGCTCCTCCATTACATGTCACTGCACACACGTGTATACACTGCACATGACGGCTCTTACCCTGTGATATAAGCGGCTGGTGCTCCTCCATTACATGTCACTGCACACACGTGTATACACTGCACATGACGGCTCTTACCCTGTGATATAAGAGGCTGGTGCTCCTCCATTACATGTCACTGCACACACGTGTACACACTGCACATGACGGCTCTTACCCTGTGATATAAGAGGCTGGTGCTCCTCCATCATGGCCTCCTTGTACAGATCCTGGTGTCCTTCTATATACTCCCACTCCTCCATGGAGAAATAGACAGTGACGTCCTGACACCTTATAGGAACCTGACAACACAATGACACCGTCATCACCCAGACCCTCCAGTGCTGTTACTGGAGAATTTCCCAGCATTCCCAGCAGTGTCACCTCTCCAGTCAGCAGCTCCATCATCTTGTGGGTGAGCTCTAGGATCTTCTGCTCATGTATCAGGGGGTGAGGGGGAGGCTCTGTGATGGGGGGAGGGGTCCGGCTCTGCCCTCCTGACTCCTGGAGATGGATGATGGGAGTCACACAGTCCCCCGATGTCTTCTTCACTATTGTGTACTCCTGTGGATGGAGAGAGACACTTAGGGAATAAACCCTTCAGGGGCCATGTGCTCTCCTTCGGCCTCTCCTCCTGGTACAACGTGCCTACTTACCTCCTCATGGCTCCTACATGACTATTGGTCACTGGTCACATGACACATCACTCACCATACTGGGGGCTGATCTTCAGGTTCTCCGTCACTTGGAAGGTCTGGGGGCCGTTCTCCAGGACCCTGGACTCTTCCTATCACTTCCTATGATGGATTCTCCTTCCCGATGTCTGACTTGTTACAGAATACAATACAGAGGAGAGAAATCTAGAGAAGTTTACCTCTCCGCTCAGCAGGGAGATGATCTCCAAGGTGAGGTCTAATATTCTTCTGCTGATCTCCCTCCTGTCCATCCTCGGGGGCTCATTCAGGAGAAGGCTCGTATTGCTGGTTTTCTTCATCCCCCTCCAAAAAAAGGAATAAAGGTTAATCAGTGAGTCCCATGTCCCCGATAATGAGGGCGAGAAAAAGTACAACTCATCCCGCAAAACTCAGACCCTCATAAAGCTGCACTGACGGGAGAAACCCTGAGCTCCGTATCTAAGCTCCTGGAAGTGCAGAATGATGACAACCCCCATTATCCCCACTATCCCCACATTATACTAATCTGAGGAGCGGAGAAGGATTCCCTGTGTGTAATGGAGGAGAATCTCCAGAGGTGACATGTCTGAGCTCTCCACCACACTGTCTCCTCACAGCTCATCTTACCTGCAGGCTGGAGGAATGGCTGATACCAGAGAGAACAAGAGCCCTGACTACCGACCAGGACCTGCTCAGTATCTGCTGCACTGCCAGAGCTGAAGGACCTGTGGTGATGTCACTGTCATGTGATCAGTGCAGGGGGCGGAGCTCAGCAGTGAAGTGAGAAGGTGGTAAAGGACCTGGGATGATGTCACTGTCATGTGATCCGTGCAGGGGGCGGGGTCTGCATTTCTGAGTATAAGAGGTGGTAAAGGACCTGCTCAGTATCTGCTGTGGTAGATGCTAGAATGGAGTTGTTAGAAGGAGGTCTGTGACATCACTGGTCACATGACAATCCCCGACGGCAGCAGCTTGTGGAAGGAGACGGGGCTGTGTGTGGAAGGAGGCGGGGCTGTGTGTAGAAGGAGGCGGGGCTGTGTGTGGAAGGAGGCGGGGCTGTGTGTAAGCCCCCCCCAGTGAGGGAGGATGTGCTGCAGTCAGTCCACAGAGCTTCCTGAGGAGCAGCATATGGAGCTCATATATGAGGGGCAGGTGGAGCTCTCAGGGGCAGTGGGGTTCAGGGGAATCTGGTGCAATTATAGGGTTTATAGTACAGATCCGGGTGTATTCTGGGGCCATGAGGGTGCAGAACAGGGGGTGGGGGACCTTTATGGGGTGTACATCTGTGAGGAGGGGGCATGTGTCGTATTCAGAGGAAATGAGGGGCAGATCTTTGGTGAGGGTCTTCATGGGAAGTAAGGTGTGATGTCAGTGGTCATGTGACCGCTGCTACTCATGTTGGGGACAGCTATGGGCAGCGGGTACAGATGGCAACCTGGGGGGGATGGGGTCGCAGTGATGGCGACCTGTGTGCTGGGGGGATGGGCAGTGACGGTGACCTGTGTGCTGGAGGGGACAGAGATGGTGACCCATGTGCTGCAGGGGGCAGAGATGGCGACCTATGTGCTGGGGGCAGAGATGGCGACCTGTGTGCTGGAGGGGACAGAGATGGCGTCCCATGTGCTCGAGGGGGGGCAGAGATGGCGACCTGTGTGCTGGAGGCGGCGCAGTTATGGCGATCTGTCTGCTGGAAGGGAAGGCAGGCCAGTAATGGTGACCTGTGTGCTGGAGGGGGGGCAAAGATGGCGACCTGTCGGGGCAGAGATGGCGACCCATGTGCTGCAGGGGGCAGAGATGGTGACCTATGTGTGCTGGGGGGCAGAGATGGTGACCTGTGTGCTGGAGGGGGCAGAGATGGCGACCTGTGTGCTGAAGGAGGGCAGGCCAGTAATGGTGACCTGTGTGCTGGAGGGGGCAGAGATGGCGACCTGTGTGCTGGAGGGGGGGCAGAGATGTGACCATGTGCTGGGGCAGAGATGGTGACCATGTGCTGGGGGGCAGAGATGGTGACCTGTGTGCTGAGGGGCAGAGATGGTGACCTGTGTGCTGGAGGGGCAGAGATGGCGACCTGTGTGCTGGAGGGGGCAGAGATGGCGACCTGTGTGCTGGAGGGGGCAGAGATGGCGACCTGTGTGCTGGAGGGGGGCAGAGATGGCGACCTGTGTGCTGGAGGGGGGGGCAGAGATGGCGACCTGTGTGCTGGAGGGGTGGCAAAGATGGCGACCTGTGTGCTGGGGGAGGGGGGGGCAGAGATGGCGACCTGTGTGCTGGAGGGGGGGGGGCAGAGATGGCGACCTGTGTGCTGGAGGGGGGGGGCAGAGATGGCGACCTGTGTGCTGGAGGGGGGGGGGCAGAGATGGCGACCTGTGTGCTGGAGGGGGGGGGCAGAGATGGCGACCTGTGTGTTGGAGGGGACAGAGATGGCGACCTGTTTGCTGGGGGGGGGTACTAGGGTTTTCAATTTTTTGAAAGATGTGATTTTCATATGACTTTGCTTACACCCCGAGTCTCAGTCATGTAAAAGATATATATGCCAAATTTCAAGAAGATTGGGTAATATTTTAGGGTTGCACACATTGATTACTTTTATTACTAATCTCACCAAGGTGGACGGCAAAGGCAATATGTGCACTTAGAGCTGAACTCTGCACTAAACAGCTGAATATTCCGAGAATTGAAAGGAATGAAACGGGTTGCACATTTTATCATGTTCACTTTTGGTAATTTTAAGTCGATGGGATCCACAGAACGATTTGGATATGCTACAGCTTCTGAGTAAGGTTGAGTGAGCACCTGGACACCGGATTCAGCCGAACTTCATCGCAAAGTTCGAGTTCGGGACCCAAACTTGACCCCGAACCCCATTGAAGTCAATGGGGACCTGAACTTTGAGGCACTAAAATGGCTCTAAAAAAGGCCTGGAAAGGGCTAGAGGGCTTCAAAAGGAAGTAAAATGTTTGTAAGAGACTGGCACGTGCTCTGCAAACAAATGTGGAGAGGGAAATTACCGTATTTTTCGCCCTATAAGACGCACTTTTTCCCCCCCAAAAGTGGGGGGGAAATAGTGGTGCGTCTTATGGGGCAAATGCGGCAAACACTGATACACCGCCGCGCTACTGAAGAGCGCAGCCGGCGTGTATCAATGAGGAGGGGCTGTGGGCGGCATCTTGTTTGCTAATGACAGCGGGGCCCGTGCAGTAACGGTATTCTACTACACCGGGCCCGCTGTAGTAATGTTATAGGCGATGTTTAAAACTATCATCTTCATTAAACTTAATGCTGGCAGCATTACCCTACCTCTTATAATCTACGATCGCAGGCAGGACTGGAGTCAGGAGGCGGGCGGGAGGCGGCACCGTGACGTCATGCGCCTGTGCCGTCTGCTTCATTCATAAAGTGGGCAGAGCAGGCCCGTGACGTTACGCTGCCGCCGCCCGGCCTCCTGACTCCAGTCCTGCCTGCGATCGTAGATTATAGGAGGTAGGGTAATACTGCCAGCATTAAGTTTAATGAAGATGATAGTTTTAAACATCGCCTATAACATTACTACAGCGGGCCCGGTGTAGTAGAATACAGTTACCAGTGCCATCCCCAGCTCCCCCACATAACAGTGTGTCATCCTCAGATCCCCCATAACAGTGTGTCCTCCACAGATCCCCCATAACAGTGTGTCCTCCACAGATCCCCCATAACAGTGCGTCTTCCACAGTGCCCCCATAACAATGCATCATAATAGTGTCATGCACAGAACACCATTAGTAAAAAACCCACCAAAAGTACACCTTTTGGTTCAAAATATTTTTTTTCTTATTTTCCTCCTCAAAAACCTAGGTGCATCTTATAGGGCGAAAAATACGGTACTTAAAATATAAAATACATAAAAATTAAAAAATAATAATCTTGAACTAAGAGGAGCAAGAGGTCTATATGGAGTAGGAGGTTGAGGAGGCGGTGGACGTGGCGGTGGTGGAGGAGGTAGCCAACACTGTTTTTTGGTTTTTTTTAATCTTTTTTTATCATTTTTAAAAAAAAAATTAAAATAAATTTGGGTAGACCCCAATACATTGGAAAATTTTAAAAAGAAAAAGTGCGCTGGAGTATAACAATGGCGGGGTGAGACGGGTATACATGTCTATTTTGCACAAGGTAATCACAAGTCCTGTGGGATCGATGCCTGGTTCATTTTAATGAATGTGAGCTTGTCCACGTTGGCTGTGGACAGACGGCTGCGTTTGTCAGTAATGACGCCCCCTGCCGTGCTGAATACACGTTCAGACAATACACTGGCCGCCGGGCAGGCCAGCACCTTCAAGGCGTAAAGGGCAAGCTCAGGCCAGTCAGTACGTGTCGGTGTGCACACGTACTGTTCCACCATTTTGCTGAAATGCCTCTTGCTAAGACGTTCCATATCTGCTGGTGGTGCTGGTTGTTGTGGCGTGGTGACAAAGCTTTTCCACATTTCGGCCATGCTAACCCTGCCTTCTGAGGGGCTGGCGGTGCCCCCACTGCGTTGGGGACCTCTTCCTCCTAGTGTCAGGTGGGAATGCGCATCTTCTGATCACGCTCCAGTGACGGAATTAAGAACAGCAGGGTGGCCACCCAGTAATCAGCACTGGTTAGAATGTGGGCAACTCGGCGGTCATTGTGCAGGCACTGCAGCATGTAGTTGCTCATGTGTGCCAGGCTGCCTAGAGGCACCGACAAGCTGTCCTCTGTGGGAGGTGTATCGTCTGTGTCCTCCCTATCCCCCCAGCCACGCACCAGTGATGCCCATGAGCTGCTTTGGGTGCCACCCTGCTGTGAACACTGTTCCTCATCCTCCAGAACTGTGCATTGGCTGGATAGTTGTGTACTTGGCCTCTGTTCGTGCAGTAACCCACCCTCTGAGCCACTTGTGAATGACCTGCCTGATAACCGTGGAAATGACCCCTCTTCCTCCTGTGTCACATCTTCTTCCATCGCCCAAAGCGGTTTTTTAAGGAGACATAGAAGTGGTATTGTAACGCTGATAACGGTGTCATCGCCACTGGCCATGTTGGTGGAGTACTCAAAACAGCACAACAAGGCACACAGGTCTCGCATGCAGGCCCAGTCACTGGTGGTGAAGTGGTGCTGTTCCACCGAGCAACCCACCCGTGCGTGCTGCAGCTGAAACTCCACTATGGCCTGCAGCATGCGCAAGGTGGAGTTCCATCTTGTGGGTATGTCGCATATGAGGCCGTGAGCGGGAAGGCCGAAGTTACGCAGTAGCGCAGACAGGCGAGCAGCGGCAGGATGTGAACGCCGGAAGCGCGCACAGACGGACCGCACTTTCTGCAGCAGCTCTGATATATCGGGGTCGTTTTTTAGGAATTTCTGCACCACCAAATTCAGCACATGCTCCAGGCAAGGGATGTGCGTCAAACCGGCTAGTCCCAGAGCTGCTAAGTCCACAGCTCCTGCGTGGTGTGGGGTTTTTCCCCAAACAGATGAGTTTCAAAACAGCCTGCTGTCTTTTCCCCCGGGCTGTGCTGATGTGGTGAAGGTGTTACGCTGACCGGATAAGGAGGAGGAGGAAAAAGAAATGCCCTGAAATCCACGGTGGGGGAAGGACATGCGCCAAATGTCCCTGCCCGTGCTTACTGGTCCATGTATCGGTTGTTATATAAACCTTGCCACAGATGGCGTTGCACAGTGCACACCTGATTTTGTCTGCCACTTGGTTGTGCAGGAAAGGGATGGCTCACCTGGAAAAGTAGTGGCGGCTGGGAACGACATACCATGGAACAGCCACCGCCATAAGGTTTTTAAAAGTCTCCACCAGACGGAATGACAGCATTTCAAAGGCCAGGAATTTTGAAATGCTGGGGCCAGGGATCGCGGCTGGGTAGGGGGGGGGGGGACATCCTCTTTCTCACCAGTGTTTGGGAGATGGACAGCTGAACGCTTCCATGGGACATTATGGAGATGCTTGGTGACGAACGTAGTGGCATTGCTGCCACATCCTCTGTTTGCGGGGTGACAGGTGCCACTGTCACTCCAGTGGTGGAGGAAGAGGCAGAGACTGCAGCAGAAGAGGGAGCAGGAGGAGCCGGAGACCTTTCTTGGTTTTGGAGGTGTTTACTCCACTGCAGCTTCAGGCTCTGATGGCACAGCATGCAAACCACTCGGGTCTTGTCGTCAGCATATTGTCTGAAGAACTGCCACGCCAGGGAACTCCTTGGAGCTGGCTTTTGTGTGCTTGGTACCTGGGTGCGGTGGGCAGTAGCAGGCGTACTGCTAGTGGCTCTGTGTGACCACCACCTCTTCCTCCGAACTGCACACGTCACTCGCATGACCTTGATTCCATGTGGGGTCTAGGACCTCATCGTCCACAACATCATCTTCCACCCACTCTTGACCCCTGCCCTCCTTGTCGGTCTGCACACTGCAGAAAGCCGCAGCAGTTGGCACCTGTGTTTCGTCATCATCAGAGACGGGCTGCGGTGGTCATCCCATGTCCTCATCCCGAAACATAAGTGGTTGGGCATCAGTGCACTCAATCTCTTCCTCTCCTGGGGCAGGGCTATGTGGATGGCACATGGAAACCCCGCCAGCAGAGTCATCAAAAGCATAAGAGACTGCTGCATGACTTGGGGCTCAGACTGCTTGCCTGATTTGCAAGGGGTGAGGTGAAAGACAGATGCCCATGGGCTGCAGATGCCAACTCTGAGCTTCCAGCAGTGGACCGGGTGGGAGACAATGTGAAGGTACTGGAGGCACTGTCAGCCACCCAATCTACTATCGTCTGTACTTGTTCTGGACCTCAACATTCGTACACTGGTATTCGGGCCTACAAAATAACGCTGAACGTTCTGTCAATTATGCGCACCTCATTTGGGCGTGTAGCTGGCACGGATCGACCACCTCCTCTCCCTGCAACAGGAGCTCTACCAACACCAGCAGCACCATGACTAGGGCCAAGTCCCTTATTTGACGCCTCCTCATTCTTTGCAGTCACCCACCGAACTAACAGACAGATTTACTAAATTTATTTCCATGTCAGGTATGAAGTGTAGGGTACTTCACAGCAAAAATGGGTACCGTATTTTCGCCTCTATAAGACGCACCTAGGTTTTTGGGGAGGAAAATAAGAAAAGAAAATTTTTACCCAAAAGGTGTGCTTTTGGTGGGTTTGGAACTAATGGTGGTCTGTGCATGACACTCATACTGGGGATCTGTGGATGACACTGTTATGGGGGATCTGTGGATGGCACTGTTATGGGGGCGATGTGGATGGCACTGTTATGGGGGATCTGTGGATGGCACTGTTATGGGGATCTGTGGATGTCAAGGCCGTGAGCGGGAAGGCCGGGTTACGCAGTAGCGCAGACAGGCGAGCAGCGGCAGGATGTGAACGCCGGAAGCGCGCACAGACGGACCGCACTTTCTGCAGCAGCTCTGATATATCGGGGTCGTTTTTTAGGAATTTCTGCACCACCAAATTCAGCACATGCTCCAGGCAAGGGATGTGCGTCAAACCGGCTAGTCCCAGAGCTGCTAAGTCCACAGCTCCTGCGTGGTGTGGGGTTTTTCCCCAAACAGATGAGTTTCAAAACAGCCTGCTGTCTTTTCCCCCGGGCTGTGCTGATGTGGTGAAGGTGTTACGCTGACCGGATAAGGAGGAGGAGGAAAAAGAAATGCCCTGAAATCCACGGTGGGGGAAGGACATGCGCCAAATGTCCCTGCCCGTGCTTACTGGTCCATGTATCGGTTGTTATATAAACCTTGCCACAGATGGCGTTGCACAGTGCACACCTGATTTTGTCTGCCACTTGGTTGTGCAGGAAAGGGATGGCTCACCTGGAAAAGTAGTGGCGGCTGGGAACGACATACCATGGAACAGCCACCGCCATAAGGTTTTTAAAAGTCTCCACCAGATCGGAATGACAGCATTTCAAAGGCCAGGAATTTTGAAATGCTGGGGCCAGGGATCGCGGCTGGGTAGGGGGACATCCTCTTTCTCACCAGTGTTTGGGAGATGGACAGCTGAACGCTTCCATGGGACATTATGGAGATGCTTGGTGATCGAACGAGTGGCATTGCTGCCACATCCTCTGTTTGCGGGGTGACAGGTGCCACTGTCACTCCAGTGGTGGAGGAAGAGGCAGAGACTGCAGCAGAAGAGGGAGCAGGAGGAGCCGGAGACCTTTCTTGGTTTTGGAGGTGTTTACTCCACTGCAGCTTCAGGCTCTGATGGCACAGCATGCAAACCACTCGGTCTTGTCGTCAGCATATTGTCTGAAGAACTGCCACGCCAGGAACTCCTTGGAGCTGGCTTTTGTGTGCTTGGTACCTGGGTGCGGTGGGCAGTAGCAGGCGTACTGCTAGTGGCTCTGTGTGACCACCACCTCTTCCTCCGAACTGCACACGTCACTCGCATGACCTTGATTCCATGTGGGGTCTAGGACCTCATCGTCCACAACATCATCTTCCACCCACTCTTGACCCCTGCCCTCCTTGTCGGTCTGCACACTGCAGAAAGCCGCAGCAGTTGGCACCTGTGTTTCGTCATCATCAGAGACGGGCTGCGGTGGTCATCCCATGTCCTCATCCCGAAACATAAGTGGTTGGGCATCAGTGCACTCAATCTCTTCCTCTCCTGGGGCAGGGCTATGTGGATGGCACATGGAAACCCCGCCAGCAGAGTCATCAAAAAGCATAAGAGACTGCTGCATGACTTGGGGCTCAGACTGCTTGCCTGATTTGCAAGGGGGTGAGGTGAAAGACAGATGCCCATGGGCTGCAGATGCCAACTCTGAGCTTCCAGCAGTGGACCGGGTGGGAGACAATGTGAAGGTACTGGAGGCACTGTCAGCCACCCAATCTACTATCGTCTGTACTTGTTCTGACCTCAACATTCGTACACTGGTATTCGGGCCTACAAAATAACGCTGAACGTTCTGTCAATTATGCGCACCTCATTTGGGCGTGTAGCTGGCACGGATCGACCACCTCCTCTCCCTGCAACAGGAGCTCTACCAACACCAGCAGCACCATGACTAGGGCCAAGTCCCTTATTTGACGCTCTCCTCATTCTTTGCAGTCACCCACCGAACTAACAGACAGATTTACTAAATTTATTTCCATGTCAGGTATGAAGTGTAGGGGTACTTCACAGCAAAAAATGGGTACCGTATTTTTCGCCCTATAAGACGCACCTAGGTTTTTGGGGAGGAAAATAAGAAAAGAAAAATTTTTACCCAAAAGGTGTGCTTTTGGTGGGTTTGGAACTAATGGTGGTCTGTGCATGACACTCATACTGGGGATCTGTGGATGACACTGTTATGGGGGATCTGTGGATGGCACTGTTATGGGGGCGATGTGGATGGCACTGTTATGGGGGATCTGTGGATGGCACTGTTATGGGGGATCTGTGGATGTCACTGTTATGTGGGATCTGTGGATGACACTATTATGGGGGATCTGTGGATGACACTGTTATGGGGGATCTGTGGATGACACTGTTATGGGGGATCTGTGGATGACACTGTTATGGGGGATCTGTGGATGGCACTGTTATGGGGGATCTGTGGATGGCACTGTTATGGGGGATCTGTGGATGGCACTGTTATGGGGGATCTGTGGATGACACTGTTATGGGGGATCTGTGGATGACACTGTTATGGGGGCACTGTGGAGGACATACTGTTATGGGGGATCTGTGGATGTCACTGTTATGGGGGATCTGTGGATGACACTGTTATGGGGATCTGTAGATGACACTGTTATGGGGGATCTGTGGATGACACTGTTATGGGGGATCTGTGGATGACACTGTTATGGGGGATCTGTGGATGACACTGTTATGGGGGATCTGTGGATGGCACTGTTATGGGGGATCTGTGGATGTCACTGTTATGGGGGATCTGTGGACGACACTGTTATGGGGGATCTGTGGATGTCACTGTTATGGGGGATCTGTGGATGTCACTGTTATGGGGGATCTGTGGATGTCACTGTTGTGTTATGGGGGATCTGTGGATGACACTGTTATGGGGGACCTGTGGATGTCACTGTTGTGTTATGGGGGATCTGTGGATGACACACTGTTATGGGGGATCTGTGGATGGTACTGTTATGGGGGATCTGTGGACGACACTGTTATGGGGGATCTGTGGATGTCACTGTTATGGGGGATCTGTGGATGTCACTGTTATGGGGGATCTGTGGATGTCACTGTTGTGTTATGGGGGATCTGTGGATGACACTGTTATGGGGGACCTGTGGATGTCACTGTTGTGTTATGGGGGATCTGTGGATGACACACTGTTATGGGGGATCTGTGGATGGCACTGTTATGGGGGATCTGTGGATGACACACTGTTATGGGGGATCTGTGGATGACACACTGTTATGGGGGACCTGTGGATGGCACTGTTATATATGTGTCATCCACAGACCCCCCACCCCATAACAGTGCCATCCACTGATGTGACGTGTCTGTGCCGCCTGCTTCATTCATAAAGTAGGCAGCGCAGGCATGTGACATCAGGGAGTTACGCTGCCGCCCGCCCGGCCTGCCTGCATTGTTTTTTGGGGAAAAAAGTGAGTCTTATGGGGCGAAAAATATATTATATGTTAGATAACAATCTAACCGACTAATTTATTAAATTTATTTCCCTGTCAGGTATGCAGTGCAGGGGTACTTCACAGCAAAAAATGGGTATATGTCACCCAACAATGTAACAGATGGATTCACTAAATTTATTTCCCTGTCAGGTATGCAGTGCAAGGGTACTTAAAAGTGCTCTCACAGTTGCTAAGAGACACCTTTGGTATTTCTCAGAAACAAACGTAGGATTGACTTTTTTGGCCGAATGTATTACTCAGGCTGTTAAGGAAAATATGACTAAAAATTTAGAAACCGAACCTGCAAAGAAAAAGAAAATGAAGTGATTAGAGGTTAAAAACCTAGTTTTTGAAGGAAAAGACCTGAGTCACTTTGTTACTAATAAAATAAAAACGTTCTTTGAAGTGTTTGGGATCCACGACGTGACAGATTATTGCAGTGATTCTCTAAGAAGCCACGTAGCATTGCTGCATTGATGGGATTGCAGTGTGTCTACCCAACAAATGCGAGTTACCTGCTCAACGTCGGTCTTCATAGGGCACTCTGCAACCAGAACTCTGCCTCTAAGATAGAAGCTATAAGAGGACATTAGTGTACGTTTTGATCAAAAGGTAATAAGCTACTCGCCACGCCAAGGCTGTCCCGTGAGTGGTCCTAACGCTAAATCTGACCTGTTATGGGCCATGACAGCCACATAAAATTCAGGGAGTGTGGGCCCAATTTGTTTGTATGTATATGTGCCATAGCTACGTGTACCTGCATACCGGGACGTGCTGACTGACCCCCCTTGTGTTTCTGTTTAGTCGGTCTTCATAGGGATCGTAATCCTGGAGCAGAATAATTTATTTGGTAAAAAATTCATTTTTTCGCTACAAGTCTAATATTTTCACAAAAATAATTTTTCAGATAAAAGAATAATTTTTCCTAGCAAAAACGACCATCAACTCGTGGGCAATACTACTGTGCGGAGCATCAGTTTATTTGCAATGAGAAAGGACACCACTAAACCGTAGTGGACGGTAGATAGACATGTAGATACTACAAGGTAGATACTACATTATTATACATAACATGTGACCTCACCAATACTTTACTATTCATAACTACTATACCACCTATTAAATCTGTGTATGCCCAAGAATTATAAATCACAACCAATTGTATTAAAAATATATCTTTATTGTTACATCAAAAAATTCATAAAAGCACATAAAAATCCACACAGTACATGAAAAGTGGGACAACTGGAAAATACGGTTGGCTAGAACCTATATTAGCCGAGTACAACAATATCACTGATCCTGGTATATCCTGAAAACAGTAATGTCAGACCTTATATTGTATATGTACAGAGGTATATTGGGCAAATTTCCCACATAAAGCCGCCGCACACATCAACAAGGGATAAACATATATATATTTTAAAGTGCAAGTGCATATCAGAAATACATGTTATATACAACCTCCCCAAAAGGGATGAAAATGTATGAGAGGCCGGTGAAAATGTATGAGAGGGAGGCCCTACACCATTCGAGGGATCCTATTTGTTATACAAGATTAACATTTAACCCATTATCGACTTTCAGAGAGGAATTACTGGGTATCCTGACGCAGGCGAAAGAAGATTACATCCTCGATGAACAACAGATGGCGGGCCTTATAGTAGAGGAACCTTCCATACCAGCTTTATGCCTACTCCCAAAAATACACAAAAACTTAAATAACCCTCCAGGTAGGCCCATTGTGTCAAGGGTGGGGAGTATATTGGAGCCTCTATGTCAATTGATCTACTTTTTCTTGAAACCTCTCGTAGAGACTTTGCCTTCCTACACACGGGATAGTTCAGATCTATTAAGGAAAATTGATGGGATTCATGTTCAACCTGATATGCTAGTGGTGACCTGCGATGTGGAATCTTTGTATACCTCAATAAGACATGAGGATGGCATCATGGCAGTGACGAGGAGTAACCTGGATACCAAGATCTGTGAATTCCTGGTAAGAGCCACCAGATTTGCTTTGACCCGCAATTTTTTTGTGTTCAAAGAAATGTTTTATCTCCAATTACAAGGGACGGCCATGGGGGCAGCCTTTGCGCCGTCCTATGTTAATCTCTTTCTGGGACATTGGGAGAGAGAGATTTTTATGACAGACCTGGCGCAAAACATCGAGAGAGAGTTCAATTTTGGACTCGATATATTGATGACGTTCTCTTTATTTGGCAGGGTTCATCTAAAGAATTGGAAGAGTTTATTGTGGGACTGAATCAGAATCCATATAACATCAAACTTACTTACAAACAGAGCAAACAGAAAATAGATTTTTTGAATGTTGAACTGATAATTGAGACCGATGGACACATTCAAACGGATTTATTCAGGAAACCAACTTCGAATATGTTATGACATGCAACTTCAGCCCATCCACAACATTTGATCAAGAACATTCTGGTGGGACAATACTTATGGACAAGATGCATCTGTTCGGAGGAACTCACCTTTAAAAGGCGAGTGGAGGAATTATCTAACAGATTTCGAGACAGAGGCTACAGTAAGAGAACGATCAGAAGGGCTCAAACTCGAGCAATACGTGCGAATTGGGCGGAATTACTACATGCAAAGAGGGTCACGAAACAATCGGATGTGATAAGATTCATTACCACCTTTAACTCCAGATCCAAACAGATACGAGAGGTTTTGAAGAAATAGTGGCCGATTCTTCTATCTGACAGGTGTTTGAGTAAATATCTATCCACACGACCTACAATAACACACAGGAGGTCAAAGAGTCTGAGGGACATGTTGGTCCGAAGTTACCACAAAGGTGAGCAATTTGGGAGCGTGTTTGGGTCAAAAGGCCCAAGTTGGGATGTTCTCCATGCCGCCGATGTGTGGCTTGTCCAAATATAACAAAATGTGATTCTTTTCAGGATGCCACAGGACAAACAGCTTACAAGATTATGCACAAAATAGATTGCTCATCCGTTGGGGTGATATACCATGCTACGTGCCCATGTGGTAAAATATATGTTGGAATGACGACCAGAGAATTTAAAAGAAGAGTACGAGAACATGTTCGAGATATCGCTTCGGCAGCAGATAAGGAATTTGTGTCACATTTGAAACCATTACCGAGACACTTTAAACTAAAACATAATAGTGATCCGAGCGGATTGAAATTCAGAGCAATAAGATCGTGTTATCGAACAATTAGAGGAGGAAATTGGAAGAAGCTCTTGGCACAAAAGGAGACTTTGTGGATTCACAAATTAGGTACTTTATCCCCTCAGAGATTGAATGAATATAACAGCTATGTACCTTTTCTGTAGAAATGGAATTAGGAATAGGTCGTTTTTGTATTGTCGAGTCTCTGTATTGCATGTTCCCTTTCTGGTCAGATATTTTCTAATTTGGTTGTTTTTATTCATTTTTTAACATTTGTTTTATGTTTTAACAGGTATAAAGGTTGACTCTTGGTGCAGATTTAAATATGAAAACAAGTTATGAATTTCGTTCTAACTACGATGAATATTTAAAACCTCCCCCCCCCCACACTTATATTATGAATTATACATGCTTCACATATGCATTTTTTAAATATTTATATATTTAATCACATCAATTATTGTTTCGGTTTTATGGCTTTTAATCATGTTTATGCATTAATTAATCTATATAATTTATTTATTAAGTGAATTATGGTTTATTAATGAATTTTTTACTTTTCACTGCACTGTGCACGAGTGTCACGCGTGTTACACCTCACTTTATAAATTAAATTTAATGGCTGAGCACGCACACAATCTGTGTGCTTGCTCATTTTGTGATTTCACTTTTTATTTTTATTTTATTTTCTTCAAATCATCGAGTCACTTTATATTCATCAATTAATTTCAACAATATTCTTCTGTTTCTATTATTTACATTATGTATTTATTTTTATTAGTATTGGTGTAATAACTAGAAATTCTGTATATTAGATCTATTGTTACCATTATACAAATCTTATCATGTTTTTTACATTTTTCATTCTTTTTGGTTATATAATCTGTGTGACGCTATGCAACATACGTTTGTGTTGTCACGTGACAACATCCGATAACGGGTCCCATTATATGCCATTTGGAATTGGATAATTTTGATCTTACTCCATAGCTATTCCAGTAACACTGCCCCCTGGGATTTATCTTGAAAGAAATACCACCGCATGTAGTTTACAGTCATGTGACAGTGCACATGACGGCACTTTGACTGAGCATATGCGGATAATAGTGGGCGCCATCTTTGATGCTGGCGCATGCCCTATCTGCGTTCTCGCGATGTTACGGGGGAGAGCTGGGATTCCAATAAACACACGGGGTTCCCCCCACGTGATATGATACCCAACTTGTACGCAAGGGGGAGTGCTATGTTTTGGACCCGGAAATGGACATGTCGGCATGTGTCTGGGCGCCACACAGGTGATTCAAGGCTCTTATAATCATACCACTATATATACAGACCACCACCCCACTCTCCCTCACTTCTTCTGACGAAGCCATTCGGCAAAACACGTTGGGCAGGTGTGGGACACTGGGATGGTTGGCGCTGAGCAGTGACCTAATGGTATGTAGATCCGTATGTGGGATTTGTGACTAGCATTGTTAATTATACAGGGTGGGCCATTTATATGGATACACCTTAATAAAATGGGAATGGTTGGTGATATTAACTTCCTGTTTATGGCACATTAGTATATGTGAGGGGGGAAACTTTTCAAGATGGGTGGTGACCATGGCGGCCATTTTGAATCCAACTTTTGTTTTTTCAATAGGAAGAGGGTCATGTGACACATCAAACTTATTGGGAATTTCACAAGAAAAACAATGGTGTGCTTGGTTTTTACGTAACTTTATTTTTTCATTAGTTATTTACAAGTTTCTCTTTGTTTACAGCCATTGACATGTCGCCAAGGTTAACACCTGAGGAGCGGATAGAAATTGTGTTGATGTCTGGTGAACGCAGTAACCGGGTCACTGCAGCAGATTTCAATGCAAGACACCCTACGAGACCACCCATCTCCCATGCTACAGTTAGCAAACTGCTTGCTAAGTTTCGTAAAACTGGTTCAGTGTTGGATTTGCTAAAGTGTGGACGCATGAAATCTGTCACTAATGAAGAAACATCAGTGGCTGTCCTAGCTTCATTCAGCTGACATGTGTATCTAATCCTATCCTGTTTGATACAGCTTGCTGAGCTGTGTATCTAATCCCTTCACTGACTGTCCACAGGCTCTGCCCTCACATGTATATCTAATCCTATCCTGTGTGATACAGCCTGCTGAGCGGTGTATCTAATCCCTTCACTGACTGTCCACAGGCTCTGCCCTCACATGTGTATCTAATCCTATCCTGTGTGATACAGCCTGCTGAGCGGTGTATCTAATCCCATCACTGACTGTCCACAGGCTCCGCTCTCACATCTGTATCTAATCCTATCCTGTGTGATACAGGCTGCTGAGCGGTGTATCTAATCCCATTACTGACTGTCCACAGGCTCCGCTCTCACATCTGTATCTAATCCTATCCTGTGTGATACAGGCTGCTGAGCGGTGTATCTAATCCCATCACTGACTGACTGTGGGTTGGCTGGCTGCAATGCATTATGGGTAATCTCGCATTCCCAGGCTTCTTACTTTCACTTTGTAACACGTGTAGCCGCCATTTTAGGAACAAAATTATTTGTTACCATAAAAAGAAAGGAAATTTGGATTCATTGAGAATTTAATTTTTCCCAAACTTCGTGTTGGGATTTGAACCTGTGACCAGCCACATCCCAGGCGGTAGCCCTGCTTACTAGGCTACCGTCCTCTCTGGACATTCCTCCCTGAAGCCTATTATTTAACCTCAGTCTTGCCAAGCCTTGCTCATCACCCTCGATTCCCCACACCTGGTACTTCCCTATATAAGTCCAGCCCCTTGCACTCCAGCTTGCTGATTAATGAGCTCCTGAGCCTTGATCAAGCTTCTCCTCATCTGCTGCTCTTGCTACTACCGTAAGTCCACTGCTGACCAGGAATTGACTGCCGACTACTCTTCTGCTTGTCCCTACCTACTGAACTGCTACCACCGTTGCCGATCCGGATTGTCTGACCACGCTTACTGCCGCCTGCCCTGACCCACCGCCTGCCAACCGACTACGCCTCTGCCAGACTACCTGCACCTACTACCTGCCTGAGGTCCTTGCCACTGGTCTCCACTCCTACCTCCAGCCAGCTGTCCTCTGACAGCCTGTAGGATTGTTACAGAATAATCAGCCACACTATGGAGTCCGCAATGGCCACTCTGCGTAAGCTCGTCACCGAACTTCAAGAATTTCGTACTACTTATAAGGAGAAATTTGCCCAGCTCCAAGGCATAGTCCGAAGCCAACAGAGGGAGATTATTGAACTACAGAGGCAACTCCTGGACGTCCGTGGCACGGCCGCAGACACCTGCATGCCACTCCCATCAAAACTCGGTGGCGACAGATGCCAGTATCGGGGGTTTCTAAAACAATGCCGCATCTATTTTCAGATGTACCCGGCCCCCTTCGCCACCAAGAAAAAGAAGGTGCTATTCATGGTCAATCTCCTGACGGATGAAGCATTAGCATGGGCATCACCATACGTGGATACTAACAGTCAGCTCCTGGACGACCTAAACAACTTCCTCACCGCCATGAGCCAAGTCTTCGATGACCCCAACCGCTGTGCGACAGCCGAGGTGCGACTACATAGTCTGAGGCAAGGGAGACGCTCCGTCGCCGAATACACCACCGAATTTCGCTGTTGGGTCACGGACACCATCTGGAACCCAGCAGCACAGAGGAGCCAATTCCGGCGAGGCCTGTCCGAATTAATAAAATACGAACTCGTCAGTTGAGGCCCCAGATGATCTGGATGACTTCATTCAGTTATGCATCCGGATAGATCAAAGACTCTCTGAGAGGAAGAAAGAAAGACTCTGGTCCTCGGACCACAGACCCACTTACTCCTTCTCCTCTACCACCCAGCGCGACCCCCAGTCAGCAACTGAACCTATGCAGGTCGACGCACTACGTAGGTCTCTATCCATAGCTGAGAAGGAGAGACGGCTGGCCGAAAACCTCTGCCTCTACTGTGGGGAGCCAGGTCATTTTGCCATCAAATGTCCTAATAAGATCCGAAAAACTATTGCCGTCACGGTACTAAAGGAGCAACCACAGACTCCAACCCCGCCAGCAGCCCCTGAAAAAAAAACACACGGCGGCTCATGGATCCCACTTCATCATCCCCATCCTCATCGACATTGAGGGGCAACAACTCCCCTGTTCAGCGATGTTAGACTCCGGGGCGGGGGGCAACTTCATGGACCTAACCTTCACCCGCGAAAAGAACATTCCACTGACAATCAAGGCAGCCCCCGTTGACCTGGAAACCATTGACGGATCCCCACTCTCCTCAGGGACGGCCACTCACAAGACCACCGAACTACAACTCCTCATTGAACCTGATCACTGCGAAAAGATCCACTTCTCGCTGATCGCCTCCCCGAAGTTCCCGGTGATCTTGGGCATCCCATGGTTGGCCACCCACAACCCCTCGGTGGACTGGGAAACCCGTTGCATACGGTTCTCGTCCGAGTTCTGCTGGCTAAATTGCTCCCAGAAACCCATCCTTCCACCCGAAGACACCACCCTCTCAAAACTATCCGTCAAGGATCTGCTACCCCCTCAATACCGCGAAATACCAGGATGTCTGTGACAAGAAAAACGCAGACAAGCTGCCACCACACCGACCCTACAATTGCCCTATAGAACTGTTGCCCGGGGCCGAAATAGCCTTTGGCAGTATCTACCCCCTCTCAGAGCCTGAACTCAAGGCTCTGAAAGAGTACCTGGCCGAGGACCTGAGGAAGGTGTTCATCCGGCCCTCTACCTCCCCCACGGGAGCCCTCTTTTTCTTCGTAGAGAAAAGACTCCTCCCTGCGTCCCTGCATAGACTACAGAAAGCTTAACAACATAACCGTAAAGGACCGGTACCTGCTCCCACTGATTTCAGAACTCCTCGAGAGACTCCGGGCAGCGAAGATCTTCACTAAACTCGACCTTCGAGGGGCCTACAACCTCGTCCGAATCCGCCCTGGGGACGAATGGAAGACTGCCTTCCGGACACGTTATGGTCACTTTGAGTACCTGGTCATGCCTTTCGGACTCTGCAATGCTCCCGCCACCTTCCAGCACTTCATTAACGACATCCTCGGGGACATGCTGGATCTGTTTGTAGTCGTTTACCTGGACGACATCTCGATCTTCTCTGAAGACCTGGAGTAGCACCGTGAACACGTCCGCAGGGTACTGCAGAGACTCCGACAGAACTCTCTCTATATCAAGCTAGAGAAATGCGAGTTTGAGCAAACCACCACTCAGTTCCTCGGATACATCATCTCCCCAGAGGGCCTAAGTATGGACCCGGGGAAGATCCAAGCGGTGATGAACTGGCCCATTCCGAAAAACGAGAAGGAGATACAAAGATTCATTGGCTTCGCCAACTTCTATCGCGAGTTTATCCAGAACTTCTCCAAGGTCATAGCACCAATCACCCAACTCACCAAGAAGGCAGTCTCCTTCTCCTGGACACCCGAGGCCCAGGAGGCCTTCACCAAGTTGAAACTCCTCTTCACTTCTGCTCCAATCCTAATCCACCGGAACCCCGAGCTGCCATTTACAGTCGAAGTGGATGCATCAGACTCCGTGGTGGGGGCAGTTCTGTCACAACGGACAGGGGAGAAGATGCTACTACACCCGTGCGCATATTTCTCCCGCCAGATGTCCCCCCCCTGAGAAGAACAATGTCATCGGGAACAAAGAACTACTGGCGATCAAGGATGCCTTCTCCAAGTGGAGACACCTGCTGGAGGGAGCCACCAACCCCATAATTGTACTAACTGACCACAAGAACCTCGAGTTCATCCGCAGCGCTAAAAGACTCTCAGCCAGACAGGCCAGATGGAGCCTATTCTTTTCCCACTTCAACTTTCTTATCACCTATCGCCCCGGATCAAAAAACGGCAAGGCTGACACCCTCTCCAGAATGTTTTCCGAGCCCTCACAGAGTAACAAGGGCCAAAACAACATCCTACCCGAGAGAAGGGTCATAGGGGGCACCTACTCTAAAGAACTCCTGGGCACAATCAAAGAAGGATACGAAAATGACACCTTCCTCGCCCACCCCACAAGGAATGTCAGCCTTACGTTTAAGAATGGTCATTGGTTTCATCAGGACCTACAACTATATGTACCAGAAATCGCACGGCTCGAAGTGCTCAAACTCAACCATGACTCTAAGCTGGTCAGCCATTTGGGCACAAGAAAGACCCAGGAGCTTCTCTCCCGCTCCTTCTGGTGGCCAACATACAAGGAGGACATCAAAAGGTACATCTCCTCGTGCACGGTCTGTGCCCGCAATAAGACTCCTTGTTCCTCTCCCGTGAGTCTGTTACAACCCCTCCCGTGAGTCTGTTACAACCCCTCCCGATTCCCTCCCGCCCCTGGGGCTCGATCTCCATGGACTTTGTGTTAGACCCTCCTCCTTTAAAAGGCATGAACAACATCCTGGTCGTAGTCGACCACCTCACCAAAATAGCCCATTTCATCGCCTACAAAGGCCTACCCACTGCCAAACAGACGGCAGATCTTATTCTCAGAGAGGTCTTCAGGCTGTATAGGATCCCGGACGACGTGGTCTCGGACCGAGGCGTACAATTAGCCTCAAAGTTCTGGAAGAACTTCTGCCTGGCGCTCGGGGTTAAAGTGAACCTGTCCTCCACTTACCACCCTCAGTCAAACGGGCAGACGGAGAGAACTAATCAGACCCTAGAGCAGTACCTACCCTGTTTCAGCTCCCACCTGCAGGATGACTGTCTTGACCATCTCCCCACGGCCGAGTTCGCCTACAACAATGCTGAGGACAGCTCAACCAAGCACAGCCCCTTCTTTGCTAACACAGGCTCGCACCCGGTGTTCATTCCCCACCTACCCGTCGCCTCCACCCTCCTAGCAGTGGCCGAACGCCTAACAACCCTACAGGAGGCACAAAAGAACATTATAGACAACCTCCAGCTCGCCCAGAGGTGCTTTAAACAGGGAGCAGACAGACGCCGCAAACCCACCCCGGGCTTCCATGTGGGATACAAGGTGTGGCTGTCCACCAGGAACCTCAGATTGAAGGTCCCCTCCAAAAAGTTGGCCCAAAGATACATGGGTCCGTTCCGGATCACCGCACAAATCAACGAGGTCACATTCCGGCTCAACCTTCCGGACTCCATTAGGGTGCACCCTGTCTTCCATTGCTCCCTCCTCAAGCCATACGTGGAGAACACCTTTACAGGCCGCCACTTGTCCTCTCCACCACCCTTGAGGGTACAGGGTGAAGAAGAATACGCTGTCACAAAGATCCTTGACCCTAGGATCCACTGGGGAAGACTTCAATACCTAATTGGGTGGGAGGGCTACCCTCCGAGGATAACTCCTGGGAGCCAGAAGAAAACGTCCACGCCCCAGACTGGTAAAAGAGTTAAGAGTTCCAAGGCACCCCAGTAAGCCTGCCCCTGCGGGCAGGGGGGGGAGTACTGTCGGGATTCGAACCCGTGAGGCTATCGTCCTCTCTGGACATTCCTCCCTGAAGCCTATTATTTAACCTCAGTCTTGCCAAGCCTTGCTCCTCACCCTCGATTCCCCACACCTGGTACTTCCCTATATAAGTCCAGCCCCTTGCACTCCAGCTTGCTGATTTTTGAGCTCCTGAGCCTTGATCAAGCTTCTCTTCATCTGCTGCTCTTGCTACTACCGTAAGTCCACTGCTGACCAGGAATTGACTACCGATTACTCTTCTGCTTGTCCCTACCTACTGAACTGCTACCACCGTTGGCAATCCGGATTGTCTGACCCCGCTTACTGCCGCCTGCCCTGACCCACCGCCTGCCAACCGACTACGCCTCTGCCAGACCTCCTGCACCTACTACCTGCCTGAGGTCCTTGCCACTGGGCTTCACTCCTACCTCCAGCCAGCTATCCTCTGATTCCACTTCAGATGCTTTGATTCGCTCATCTCTAATCATAATCTTCTGACTGATTCATTAGAATCAGAAAGAAAACTCATTTCAAGAAATTCTCCCATCACTAGAGATGGGTCTGATGAGAAACTTGCTTTTTGGTATAAATTTGGAAGACCTCTAGGACAACCAGAAAGAGGGAGAAATGTTCCCTCTCATATTCAGTTTTTTGAGACTCCAAGGGTAATATCTCCATAACCTGTACAAAAGACCCTAGACACTTAGAAGAAGGGACAGTTCCTATTAGTCCCGGCGCATCTTCCTTATACACAGTCAATAGGTCTGCTCGTCCTTATTTCTAAAAAGAATTCACTGAACTGGTGAAGGAGCCGATATAAAGCACAAAAGTAAAACTTTCCTGGTATGGCATCAGTGTCATGAAGTGCTGGGAAATTGCTATTTTTCTGGATGTCCTATGGAAGCACAGTCACTAATGGGTTAAAGCCCCCTAGGTACAACTAGAGTCAATTAATCATTTAACCAATCGCCCCTATAAAGCTGTGCAGGATGAAGGAGCCGGTGAATTTTTCTCTCTTTCTCTAGGTCATAATGGGTCTTACAACGTTTCGCCTTTTACAGACACTTCTCCAGCGCTCTCAAAGTCTTTGCGGGATCCCCTTGTATTTACCGTCTCCGTTTTCTGAGAGTTAGGTGCGGTATATACTTGGTTGAAAGGAGAACCTTTACCTTTGGTTTCATTTCCTGTCATGGCTGACTGCTTCTCCCCGGGGTTGTGTATGAAACACCTCTCTCATGCATGCACTGCCCGGCTGAGGGGGGCTGGATGACCGGTGCATCCACGGAGAATGTCCTCTCCTTATTGAGGTAAGGCAGATCATCTCTGTGCATTTCTGAATATGCTGCACTGTGATGATGTATTTCACCCAGCAAATAGCCTCTGGCCAGCCTTCCCCCGATGGAGGTGATGGGGAAACCTTCCCAGGGAGATGTGGTGACCCCATGACTCTTGCACCGGCCGAACCAGGTGCCATTGGCCATCAAGCAGTAGGTTTAGAAGCCTCACAGTCTCCCAACCTACTGTACCTGCAGTTTGGGCTTGGGGCTGAGGGAAAAAGCCAAACACCCAGACTCCATGTCAGTGCACTCCTTAAGACTGTCTTTACGCTGCCGCTGTGCGCTGCCTGGTGCTGTGATGGAGCTTTGACCTCTAGGTCGGCATGCGGCATACACCTAGGTTAGTACGGCAGTCATGTCAGTACATTTCTAACTGCTGGGTGTTACCTGGCAAACTATGGCTGCTGTTCTCCAGGAGATGCCTCTGCTCTGGCGATGTTGTGGTCACCTCCAGAGTTCTCATTCTGTGTATCTTCTCTTCTTAGAGATCTGGCTATCATGAAGACTCCAGGAAGAAGTCTAGGGCATCCAGACACTGCACTGAAGTCTTCACCAGAGGGCTTTGCTTCTGCTGTCTGTACATCTCATAGCCGTTATTCTCTGCAAAATGAAACCAGGGAATGTTTTTACTTTTGTGTCTGCAGCCTCTCAGTCCTGAACATGTCCACCTCTACCTTATGCGAGAAGCTGAGCTGGGTTCTGGTCTGGATGGGAGAATGAGGCCTCCATTCAGCAGGTGCTGCTCGTGATCAAGGAAAATTGTCTTGCAGTTTTAATGGGTTATCAAGTGCAAACTGTCTTGCATCATTTATTAAAGCCAGTTTAAGATAGGGACAATAATGTGTATAATAAGCTTAAAGAAGTATTCTGGTTACATTATGTTACCCCCTATCCACAGGACCCCCATCGATCACAGGAACAGGGGCCTGCAATAAATGGACTGGAGCGGCCAGTTGAGCATGCGTGCGGCCGCTCCACTTCTTTCTATCTGGAGATAGCCAAGCGATGTAGTCAGCCATCTCAGGAACTTCCTTAGAAATATTGGAGTGGCCACACACATGCCTGACTGGCAGCTCCTTTCATTTTATGGGGGAACAGGGCCCCCATTCTTGTGATTGGTAGAGATTCCTGCAGTAGGGCCCTCATCAATCTAATAGTTATTCCCTATCCTGTGGATAGATGATAAATTAATGTAACCAGAATACTCCTTTAAATGTGAGATACTGTTCTACCTCCCACAAACCAAAGAAAATGTCTTTCTTGGTCATCCACTGCTGGATGAATGACTGATACAAGTTCCGTTGGGTGAACAGCCTGACGGATCCGTCCTGCCGCTAGTGAATGTGTGCCCCCGGACTACCTTTCCGGCCCTATTGACTATAATGGGGGCGGGGCGGAGTTCCGGCAAGGGCACAGCAGCGCACACCGAGAGGCAGCCGGAATAAAACTACGACATGTGCCTCCGCCGGAACTCCGCCCCGCCCCCATTATAGTCAATGGGGCCAGAGCTGTAGTCCGGGGGCCCTCGTTCACTAGCGGCAGGAATGATCCGTCAGGCTGTTCACCCGACGGAACAGCCTGCCGGAGGTCCGTGCCGCTAGTGTGAAACTAGCCTTAGATAGAAATTCTCTAAGTATAAGATGCTGAGAGTGCTCAGGAAGTGTCTGGAGAAGCGGACAGAAGTCATAGCCTTTCTCCTAAGATGTGGTCTTGCATCGCCTGGTTCCCATTTCTGTGTTACTCTTAAAAGAGATTCTGCCAGACATTCCAGACCTTCTTTTCCAGAATTTGTGTCTTCTTTATCATATAAGATGCATCTCATGCTGTGACAAAGACAACCTATTATACATAGGATTTCCAGAGATTGTTAACACGATGTTAGCTACCTTAAGGCCTATAGCCTTCTTATAGATAAAAAAAAAAACCTTATGGTGCCACTTACCGCCATCCTGCCATTAAGGGACAGATGCAAAGCAAGGTTTCTAACCACCAAATTAGTAACCCCCCTGCACATCTCTCCTGTGCAGAAAACATCTATCAGTAGAAAGGGCGGAGGATGAGGGTGCCGGTGGAGCCAATAGCAGGCCGCAGTGTAACCTACCCTCTTGCGTCACGCAGGGGAGATGCAAAGATGGCCCTGGAGTGATCCAGAAGGAAATTGTGGTCGGGGACCAGGTGAGTATGCACAGCATGGGCGTAGCTATAGGGCGTGCAGAGGTAGCAGTCGCTACCGGGCCCAGGAGTCTGAGGGGGCCCAAAGACCCTTGTACCACATAAGAAGACACACAAAGCACTGAGGCAAGGGGGGCCCAAACTGAACTCTTGCACCAGGGCCCATGAGCCGTTAGCTACCCAACTGATGCACAGTATTGTGGGTCCCGGCATTGTGAGGGGGTTATTTAGTCTTGGATAACCCCTTTAAATAATCTAATTCCAACATTCATTACCCTACACCTTCGTGTGGTTTTCTATAGTGTTAGCTGCACTGACTAAACATTACTTTATAACATTAGAGGATTGTGATCCCAGATTCATCATTTTCAAGATATTCTTAGCAGTTATTATCACCTCTACAAGGCAGGAGGAATGGTACTTCTTTGGTGTCAGAAGGACTGTCTTAACATATATCAAATGGACAGATATCTTAGGAAACCCGAGAACCTGTTTCTTCAGCATGAAGGATCTAAAAAGGGCTACAGAGCAAGTAATGCCACTAGCTTGGTGGATGACGGGATCTATTGAGAACCACTGTGTATTACACCAGTCACCTCTTCATGTAAGAGCACGCTCTACCGGCTCCACTGCAAAACTCTGGACTCAACTGGAGCACATATCACTGGAAGAAATTTTCAAAGCTGCTACATGGTGAACGCCTTTAGGCCTCTTTCACACGGGCGTCACGTTTGACGCCCGGATAAGAGGCGGGAGCGTTGCAGGAAAATGCGCAATTTTTCTGCGCGTGTGGAAACTGTTGTAATGCGTTTTACACGCGCATGAGAAAAATTGGCATGTTTGGTACCCAGACCCGTAGCTGGACTTTATCACTGAAGTCCGGTTTCGGTTTTGAGTATTCTGTATATTTTATTATTTTCCCTTATAACATAGTTATAAAGGAAAATAATAGCATTCTCAACACAGAATGCAAAGTAAAAAGGGTGATTGAGGGTTAAAAAAATAAATAAAAAATAACACCTCCTCCAACTGATCGCGTAGCTGCCGATCTCCTGTTCTGTCTTCAGCTAGGGGGGTAAAGGACCTTCCGTGACGTCACTGGATCACATGGTCTAATCACTTGCTCACAATGGTGATGGAAGCATGTGATTGGACCATGTGACCCAGTGACGTCACAGAAGGTCCTTTACCCCCCCCAGCTGATGACAGAACAGGAAACCGGCAACTACGCGATCAATCGGAATAGGTGAGTTAATTTTTTATTATTTTTAACCCTCAATTGTCCTTTTACTAAGCATTCTGTATTAAAGAATGCTATTATTTTCCCTTATAAACATGTTATAAGGGAAAATAATTAAGATTGGGTCCCCATCTCCTAGCAACCATGCGGGAAAATCACACTGCATCTGCACTTGCTTGCGATTTTCATGCATCCCCATTCATTTCTATGAGGGCTGCGTTGCGTGAAAAACACAGAAACTAAAGCATGCTGCGATTTTCATGCAACACAACAATTTTGACACAAGCAAGTTTTTCGCGCGGGTGAAATGCGTGTCATGAACGCATAGCACCCGCACTGAATCCTGACCCATTCATTTAAATGGGTCTGTGTACATGAGCATTGTTTTTCACGCATCACTTCTGTGTTGCGTTAAAATTGCAGCATGTTCTATATTCTGCGTTTTTCATGCAGCCCTGGCCCCATAGAAGTGAATGGGGCTGCGTGAAAAACGCATTGCATCTGCAAGCATCTGCATGGATGGTTGCTAGGAGATGTTGTATGTTCAGTTTTTTATCACGCGCGTGAAAAACGCATCAAAACGCATTGCACCCGCGCGGAAAAAACTGAACAACTGAACGCAATCGCAGAAAAAAACTGAATGGCTTTGCCTGCAAAATTGCACAGTTTTCACTGAACACATCCGCAACGCATCCGGACCTAATCCGGACACGCTCATGTGAAAGAGGCCTTAGACTTTAATGAAGAATTACAGGCTAGACATTCTCACTGCTTAGGCCTCTACTTTTCCCATGAACGCTTGTTGGCAATTATCTGTAGGATTCATGGTCCATGTAGAGGGCCCTTCATTCTGAGACAGATAAATGGTAATCTTGTTAGTAGCCCCTGCACTGCAGCAGGATGTAGATAAGCACACAGACAACGTAGTATGCAAGCACTCCAGCACAGGATAGGTAGAGAAAAATCCAACTTCATAGACAATCACAAAAAGACATCCCTTCACCACTTCACGTTACAGGAGGTTGACATGTTTCGAACCACACTGGCTCTTACTCATAATCAGGTTATGAGTAAGAGCCAGTGTGGTTCGAAACATGTCAACCTCCTGTAACGTGAAGTGGTGAAGGGATGTCTTTTTGTGATTGTCTATGAAGTTGGATTTTTCTCTACCTATCCTGTGCTGGAGTGCTTGCATACTACGTTGATACTGGAATCTACCTTGGATTTCTCCGTGCACGGATCACCTGAGTGAGCTGGATTTTGTTACTATGTTTCAAGAACACAGACAGTTGAGACTACAATTTTGATCTATCCACAATTTCTCTTTGGGATCCTCCCGTTGCCCCTTGACTCAGATCCAGAACAACCTAATTCTGCTCATGCTGTCAAGATTTTAATGCAAATCAATAAAGTCTTCCTTTTAAGCTTTACAGTACATTGGCTCCTCCACCAATTCATTACATTACAGGTCTCTCTTCCTTCCCCAGCCCAGGTGCTGGATAAGGTGCTGATCAGTCTTTTTATTTATCTGGGCTGTGGCTCCAACACTATTCCTGAGCTTTTAGGTTTTCTACTTGTTAGTAACCAGCACAAGTAATCCTATGTCTGAATACGCGTGTACTGCACCCTGCCTGTCTATTGATTCCCCTACTTGCCACCAGCCCCAACCTTTGAACTGTGACCTGACCTTGGAATTGTTACCTGGACTACGAACACTTGGCCTGTCCTGACTTTGGACTGTGATCAGACTCTACCTTTTGCCTGAGTCCTTGATCAGCAACCAACTACACCAGAACTACTCGAGGAGGTAGTGGCCTGGTTGGTTCTCTGCAGTGAAGTCATGTGTTTAGTCCAAAGTCAAACTGCTTAGTTGACAAAGAAGGTCCACACTCACTGTCCATTACAGTAAGCTCAGGCCATGGCTCTCGCTGACCCAAATCAGGGGAACCTTACTGAAACACAGAGCGCAAATACTATCATACTTGTATAATGTTAATGCTCGTCTGAATACCCTGGCAACTACTGCAGCGGTACCACGGCCTTCTGCAGCAGGTGCAGCACCACCACCTGCACCCGAGATTGCTTCCATCACAGGTTCGGGCCCTCGTGTATTGGCACTTCCTCAATATGATGGAGATCCCAAGAAATCTTGTGGGTTAATAAACCGGTGTACCCGGCACTTTGATCTGCAGTCTTAGTTCCAGACTAGTCACTCTAAAGTGGCCTTCATAATGTTCCATCTCTCAGGAGAAGTACTGGCTTGGATAGGAGAGGAATGATCTGGTCACTAACAACCTGAGAGACATCTTGGAGACTTTTCCATAACTTTTTGATGAGCCCGGATGCACTACTTCTGCTGTTTCCTCTCTACTATGACTGTGTCAGGGCAGTCTCTCTCTAAGTCAATACACCATCCAGTTCCAAATACTGGCCTCGGAACTGGGTTGGAATAACGAGGCTCTGGCGACAGCTTTTTGGGAGGATTTGGCAGACCACATCATGGACGAATTGGCTGGCTGTGATGTTCCAACCTCATCGGATGCTTTATTATCCCTTCCCACCCATGTAGATCTGTGGTTCTATGAGCGTGCTAAGGAAGTAGCACATGAAAGTATCTCGCCTTGCCTAAAACTGACATTCTAGAGACTTCTGTCTCTGTTGCGTTCAACCCCTGAACTAAGAAAAAAAGAGGAGCATGCTTTAGAATATAATACTGAAAAGCTATTGGGGTCTGGGTCTTAAAGGAAGCAATTGCTATTTCCACAACTATTGGAGTGATTTCAGAACCTAATAGCGATACTAGAGAATCTGATATAGAAGGTAGGCTTCTGTAAATAGGTAGAGATCTGTTCAGTAGAAGGGGCCTTTGGTTGTGAACAGAGGTGGTAAAGGAAGTTTTTAAATGTTGATGTTATTTTTTGTGGATTAGCGGTTATTGTGCCTTGATTAGAGTTTAGAAAAGGGCCCAAAAGATGGGGTTGATCGAAGTTTCCTAGCTAATGGGGTGAATGGCTTATTGTTCAGAATGATACATCTGGAGGGATCTTCAAAGTTTTCATTCAACAGTACAAGTCGAGCTCTGTCCGTGTGTGAGAGAGGGCTTGGTGGGCGTTTAGTGTGGTTCGTCTTTGCCAGCGCTTCTAATTGGGAGACTTTTTGTTCAAGTTCCTGACTTTTTGTTCAAGTATCCATTTGTGCTTACGATGAGCTGCCATCTGTATTAACAGTCCTCGAAATGCTGATTTATGGGCTTCCCAGAGGGAGGTAGGGGAGGAGACTGAAGGGACACTGATTGTAAAGTATTCTTCTAAGTGTGTTTTATGGAGGTTATTACTTCAAGGATTATTAATAGCGAGTCATTAAGAGACCAGGAAGGATTTGGAGTTTTCGACAGAAGAGATGAACAGGAGACACACAGGGTTATAGTCGCAACGTGGTGTAGTGCAACTTCAAATATTTTTATTTAGTATAAAATACACAGACAAGATGGCTTTTAAAACCAGACAAAATGGCTCTAACACTTTAAGATTTACAATATGTCATTAAAATACAGTATATATAATCTTCGTGTACAGGATTTTCATGTGGCATCAACTGACCTTTTAAATCCAAATATACAATCTAAAATGAAAACTGTTAATTATCGAAATACATATCTATAACCTGGCCTTACTGTATAGAGCTGCATAACTGTGTTGCTTTTCTACAATTATATAAATTATATTTTTGTTATTATTTTTTTATTCTCCAGGCCCAAGTTTGGGGTTATATTGAGAAAATCTAATAAAATGTTTTTTTTAAAGAAAAATGCAACTTAAAAATGGGAAAAATCTATGAAGTTTATGTGTTACCTAACAAGTGGAGCCCAAATGTGCGGGCGACCTACCAGCCAGTATCTGAGAAATACAAAATACTAATAATTCAGCATCTGCCTCCATTATTAATGTACTGCAGGTAATAAAGGAGGAGGCAGGATACATATGAGACACATATAAGCATCACTTGGTCAGTGACTTCATGTTGGCATTATTTAGGGGTTAATTAACAGATGTGACATCACAAGCGATTCCCACCACCGATATATCCCTCAGCTCCAGTATCTAGATAGGTTTACCATTTAACCACAGGAATGTACATAAGGGGTTAATTATCACAGATCATCCGGTCAGATAAATCAGTGATATAGCCATGTTGCTACCAATATATTTATGACCAATGAATATCACAGCGCTAGGAAGTAAACATAGAGCGTCGTTACTTCTCCCCATGTCACTCTGGACTCTCCCGCAGTGTGGGTGGAGGTGTGAATACAGAGATAAGAAGCAAGGTTCATGGGGACAGTTCATCCTCACTGCTCTGGAAGTAAGCAAAGCTCCAATTTTTTTGACAAGAAATATAAATGAGTTCATTTGCTAGATCCAGGATAATCCTACGCAAAAATAAATATTCTAATTAGCTGTCAGACTGGAACTACACTGTGACATGTCACATGATATAAATTCATAACGGTCAATGTGACTTATCGCAGCAGTCACAAAAAATCCAACACAACATGCAAATCACTTGTGAATTCCACTTGACTGTGACCTCTCTTTAATTTAGCATTTTTTTTACCCAAATCTCAGCTCTAAAAATAGCTAAATGACAGCAAGTTGTGCAACTATTCTGAGGATTGCTGTCTGCGCGGACACGTTGACATGTAGCTAGTTATTTATTAGTCTGTGAATAACTGGGTTAAATTCTTTTTGCTCATAGCATTTTTCCATATTCGAAAAAATAATTTCTTCTGATCTAATGAGTTTTACAATTGAAATGCCTTACAAAACATCAAAACTGCTTCTCTCTTGTGTGACTTTTGTTATGTTTAGCAAAACCTGATTTATCTGCAAAACATTTACCACATTCTGAACATGAATAGGGCTTCTCTCCTGTGTGAATTCTCTCATGTGTAACTAGATGTGATTTATGTGCAAAACATTTCCCACATTCTGAACATGAATATGGCTTCTCTCCTGTGTGATACATCTCATGTCTAAATAGATTTGATTTTTGTTTAAAACATTTCCCACATTCTAAGCATGCATATGGCTTCTCTCCTGTGTGAATTCTCTCATGTTTAACAAAACCTGATTTATTTGAAAAACATTTCTCACATTTTGAACATGAATATGGCTTCTCTCCGGTGTGTATTCTCTCATGTTTAACAAGACTATATTTATAGTTAAAGCATTTCCCACATTCTGAACATGAATATGGTTTCTCCCCTGTGTGAATTGTCTCATGGAAAACAAGTCCTGATTTTTGTTTAAAACATTTCCCACATTCTGAACATGAATATGGTTTCTCCCCTGTGTGAACCCTCTCATGGCAATCAAGTCCTGATTTTAGTTTAAAACATTTCCCACATTCTGAACATGAGTATGGCTTCTCTCCTGTGTGACTTCTCTCATGTTTAACAAGACTTGATTTATCTGCAAAACATTTCTCACATTCTGAACATGAATGTGGTTTCTCTCCAGTGTGATTTCTCTTATGTACAACAAGACTTGATTTATTTGTAAAGCATTTTCCACATTCTGGGCATCTATACGGCTTCTCTCCTGTGTGAAGTCTCTCATGTATACCAAGATATGATTTATCTACAAAACATTTCCCACATTCTGAACATGAATATGGCTTCTCTCCTGTGTGACGTCTTTTATGGGTAGCAAGTTCAGACTTTCGTGTAAAACATTTCCCACATTCTGAACATGAATATGGCTTCTCTCCTGTGTGAATTCTCTCATGTCTAATAAGATGTGATTTTATTGGAAAAGATTTCCCACATTCTGAACAAGAATATGGCTTTTCTCCTGTATGAAGTTTCTGATGGTAAACAAGATATGATCTTTGTTTAAAACGTTTCCCACACTCTGAACATGAATATGGCATCTCTCCTGTGTGACTTCTCTCATGCCTAACAAGATTTGATATATTTGTAAAACATTTCCCACATTCTGAACATGGATATGGCTTTTCTCCTGTGTGACTTCTCTCATGCCTAACAAGATTTGATATATTTGTAAAACATTTCCCACATTCTGAACATGAATACAGTTTATCTCCTGTGTGAATTTTTTTATGTCTAACAAGAGTTGATTCTTCTGTAAACCATTTCCCACATACTGAACATGGATATGGTTTCTCTCCTGTATGACTTCTCTCATGTTTAACAAGATATAATTTATTTGTATAAGATTTCCCACATTCTGAACATGAATATCGCTTCTTTACTCTGTGAATTCTTCTGTGTGTAGTTCTGTGACCTGATCTCTTTGCAAACTCTTTACCACTCTGGAGCCCTTTCTGACTTGCACTTCTCGTAACAATCTGTGATTGGTTAACAGAAGATTCCCCATGATTAGGGGAATTATGTGATAGATCTGTATTAGGAAGTCCTGAATGTACATTAAGATTAACGTGGTTTCCTCCTGAAGAGCGCTGCATCAGATCTTCATGTTCTACTTTATAATTTGGCCTTAGCATGACGTTTCCTTTAAAATTTTTACTGGAATTCTCTGCAGAGATAAAAATTGGAATTTGTGATTTTTTTCAGTTAAATCATTGAGGACAAACTTATAACATTCCTATTAGGCCGGAATTAGATCCAGCAGAAACAAAAGGTTTACAATACATCTTTTATTTTAATTCATTTCTGGCTTTGGTTTAAAAAACTGCATATGTAATTTCAGCCTTACACAGCTTTCTATAGGACTGCCTGACAGTGTTCAGGATTCTGGCCCACTTCTGGGCACCACTTATTACACAGATATAGCTTAATGAGACTTTAATACCGATGACCTATCCTGAGGATCCTCTATATGTCTGTCTATATACATCCCCATATTTCTCCCTATTTACACATTCCCATATCCCCTAGTTCTATACATTGTTATTATTACCACCTTCCGTCCTTCATTTTATTCTCTTTTTTTGCTGTATAAGACACACTTTTCCCCAAAAAAGTTTCGGAAAACTGTCACTATGACCTGATGCTGTGAAAAGTCAGGTCACGGTGCAGCGCAGGAGGAAGAGGCGGTGTCGTATGGAGCAGGACAGGTAATTTTTTTTATTTTGGTTTTGTCTGATCTGAGGTCTGATGAAGACTGGAAGTTGAGAAAATTTAGGGTCAGACTTGGCGGTCTGATGAAATATATATATTTTTTCTTAATTTCCTCATCGTTGCGTCTTATGGTCAGGTGTGTTTTATAGTGAAAATACGGTACAAAATTAACTTGATACAATGTCTAAATCATCAGACTCAATACAGCCACAGTCTATTTAACGTACATCGTGCATATCCTACATCAGAGTTGGCGTTCCTGTCTTGGATCTCCCGTTCTGTGCAGTAGCAAGTTGCAGAATGGGAATGGTCTTTAGTTACTAAGCAACCATGCCCCAAGCGACCAAGTCCGCTCATATTAATGACCTTCTAGTATACAGTCGTGGCCAAAAGTTTTGAGAATGACACAAATATTGGATATTGGAAAAGTTGCTGCTTAAGTTTTTATAATAGCAATTTGCATATCCTCCAGAATGTTATGAAGAGGGATCAGATGAATTGCATAGTCCTTCTTTGCCATGAAAATTAACTTAATCCCAAAAAAACCTTTCCACTGCATTTCATTGCTGTCATTAAAGGACTTGCTGAGATAATTTCAGTAATCGTCTTGTTAACTCAGGTGAGAATGTTGACGAGCACAAGGCTGGAGATCATTATGTCAGGCTGATTGGGTTAAAATGGCAGACTGGACATGTTAAAAGGAGGGTGATGCTTGAAATCATTGTTCTTCCCTTGTTAACCATGGTGACCTGCAAAAAAACGCGTGCAGCCATCATTGCGTTGCATAAAAATGGCTTCACAGGCAAGGATATTGTGGCTACTAAGATTGCACCTCAATCAACAATTTGTAGGATCATCAAGAACTTCAAGGAAAGAGGTTCAATTCTTGTTAAAAAGGCTTCAGGACGTCCAAGAAAGTCCAGCAAGCGCCAGGATCGACTCCTAAAGAGGATTCAGCTGCGGGATCAGAGCGCCACCAGTGCAGAGCTTGCTCAGGAATGGCAGCAGGCAGGTGTGAGCGCATCTGCACGCACAGTGAGGCGAAGACTTTTGGAAGATGCCCTGGTGTCAAGAAGGGCAGCAAAGAAGCCACTTCTCTCCAAAAAAAACATCAGGGACAGATTGATCTTCTGCAGAAAGTATGGTGAATGGACTGCTGAGGACTGGGGCAAAGTCATATTCTCCGATGAAGCCTCTTTCCGATTGTTTGGGGCATCAGGAAAAAGGCTTGTCCGGAGAAGAAAAGGTGAGTGCTACCATCAGTCCTGTGTCATGCCAACAGTAAAGCATCCTGAGACCATTCATGTGTGGGGTTGCTTCTCATCCAAGGGAGTGGGCTCACTCACAATTTTGCCCAAAAACACAGCCATGAATAAAGAATGGCACCAAAACACCCTCCAACAGCAACTTCTTACAACAATCCAACAACAGTTTGGTGAAAAACAATGCATTTTCCAGCACGATGGAGCACCGTGCCAAGGCAAAAGTGACTCGGGGACCAAAACGTGGACATTTTGGGTCCATGGCCTGGAAACTCCCCAGATCTTAATCCCATTGAGAACTTGTGGTCAATCCTCAAGAGGCGGGTGGACAAACAAAAACCCACTAATTCTGACAAACTCCAAGAAGTGATTATGAAAGAATGGGTCGCTATCAGTCAGGAATTGGCCCAGAAGTTGATTGAGAGCATGCCCAGTCGAATTGCAGAGGTCCTGAAAAAGAAGGGCCAACACTGCAAATACTGACTCTTTGCATAAATGTCATGTAATTGTAGATAATAGCCTTTGAAATGTATGAAGTGCGAGTAATTATATTTTACTACATCATAGAAATAACTGAAACAAAGATCTAAAAGCAGTTTAGCAGCGAACTTTGTGAAATCTAAGATTTGTGTCATTCTTAAATCTTTTGGCCACGACTGTACATCTCAAGAGTTATAGAAATACATAATAAAATTCTATGTATGAACGCTGGTTTAACAACACAGGTTCATGCCATTGAACATCTTAGTTAAATGAAACAATATCGAATCAGTCACGTGTACTGGCTGGAAAGTAACACTCCCGCTGTTTCAGATTTATATGTAGATCATGTTCATCATTTGTTCATTATTAATAGGAATGAGCGAATTTCATATTTTGAAATTCGAGTTCGGGTTGTGGTATAATCTGAATTGCGTTATGGATTCTGTTACCACGGACCATAACGCAATTCCATGACAGAATGCATAGGCCATAGACTTCTATTAATAGTGGAATGCTTCTAAAGGCATTCCGTTATGCATTATGTCATGGAATTGCATTATGGTCCGTGGTAACGGAATCCATAATTCAATTTAGATTATACCACAACCCGAACCCGAAGATAAATCATTTCAGAACTTTTTCCACCTTTAATGTGACCTATAAACTGTACCACTCAATAGAAAAAGAAACTGAAATCTTTTAGATGGAGGGAAGAAAACAAAAAAAAAAAACTAAAATAATGTGGTTGCATAAGTGTGCACTTATAACTGGGGATGTAGCTGTGTTCAGAATTAAGCAATCACGTTTAAAATCCTGTTAAATAAGAGTCAGCACACACCCGCCATCATTTACAGCGCCTCTGATTAACCCCAAATAAAGTTGGTCTTTCCTGAAATTTTCTTAGTCGCATCCCACAGCAAAAGCCATGGTCCACAGAGAGCTTCCAAAGCATCAGAGGGATCTCATTGTTAAAAGGTATCAGTCAGGAGAAGGGTACAAAAGAATTTCCAAGGCATTAGATTTACCATGGAACACAGTGAAGACCGTCATCATCAAGTGGGGAAAATATGGCACAACAGCGACATTACCAAGGACTGGACGTCCCTCCAAAATTAATCAAAAGACGAGAAGAAAACTGGTCTGGGAGGCGACCAAGAGGACGACAGCAACATTAAAGGAGCTGCAGGAATATCTTGCAAGTTCTGGCGGTGTGGTACATGTGACAACAATCTCCTGTATTCCTCATATGTCTGGGCTATGGGGTAGAGTGGCAAGACGAAAGCCTTTTCTTACCAAGTAAAAACATCCAAGTCAGGCTACATTTTGCAAAAACACATCTGAAGTCTCCCAAAAGCATGTAGGAAAAAGTGTTATGGTCTGATGAAACCAAGGTTGAAATGTTTGGCCATAATTCCAAAAGATATGTTCATCATGCTTTGGGGCTGTTTTTCTTCAGCTGGAACTGGGGCCTTAGTTAAGATAGAGGGAATTATGAACAGTTCCAAATACCATCAATATTGGCACAATACCTTACGGCTTCTGCTAGAAAGCTGTACATGAAGAGGAACTTCATCTTTAAGCAGGACAACGACCCAAAGCATCCATCCAAATCAACAAAGGAATGGCTTCACCAAAAGAAGATTAAAGTTTTGGAATAGCCCAGCCAGAGCCCAGACCTGAATCCGATTGAAAATCTGTGGGGTGATCTGAAGAGGGCTGTGCACAGGAGATGCCCTCGCAATCTGACAGATTTGGAGTGTTTTTGAAAAGAAGAGTGGGCAAATCTTGCCAAGTCAAAATGTGCCATGCTGATAGACTCATACCCAAAAAGACGGAGTGCTCTAATAAAATCAAAAGGTGCTTCTACAAAGTATTAGTTTAAGGTGGTGCACAATTATGCAACCATATTATTTTATTTTTATATTTTTTCTTCCCTTTACCCAAAAGATTTCAGTTTGTTTTTCAATTGAGTTGTACAGTTTATAGGTCACATTAAAGGTGGAAAAAGTTCTGAAATGATTTATCTTTGTCTCATTTTTTTTTATAGCACAGAAACCTGACATTTTAACAGGGGTGTGTAGACTTTTTATATCCACTGTAGCTGTGTCTGCTCTTCCTCTCACTGGATGCCTGATGGCACACAGAGGTAACAAGTGTAGCGACACAGTATATGTGTGGGTGCTGCTCTCCTGAATTTAGATGATCACTGCCATAGACATATGGGGTTGTCCAACGCTTAAAACTGATGGCCTATCCTCTGGATAGGTCATCAATATCTAATTGGTGGACAGGCTCGGACTGGCCCACATGGGAATCCTACAGTGGGCCCTTAGTCTCCCACCCCCTGCACAAGTGACACGTAACACAGTAGACTTACTGCATTACATACATATATTCAAGAGATTGTTAGATTATTTATTATATTTGAATGTATCCATACTGTGGGCCCCCAAGATAAATTTCACTGGTGGGCCCTAGGTACCCCAGTCCGACACTGTTAGTGGAGATTCAACACCCAACACCCCCGCTGATTAGCTGTGAGATGAGGAGGTGGCGTTCCATGCGAGCACCGCTTCCTGGTCTTTACACTACTTGTCTTGTCTCCAGTGGAGCTGTAGCGTAGTGTAATAACAAGCTCTCGCTCCGTTCACTTGAATGGAGCCGGTGCTTTTATTACACTGCACTTCCAAGACGAAGTGCAGTGTAATAAAGAGGAAGTGGCGCTCGCATGCTCCACTCAATCGGCCTTAAGCACACTGCTCTCTCCCCGTTCTCTTCCTATCTCTCTGGCTGCTCCTTTAGTGTATAATTCGCTGGCTCTACTTCTGCTCTTCTTCCTCTTTATGTTGGGGTTCCTCGGGGTTAACTTTTTTTTTGGGGGGGGGGGGGGAGTTCGGGGGAATCAGCTCGGTGCTGTCATAGGCTCAAAGAAAACAGATTACCGGTAAGTGTAATCCTATTCCCCATCGCCTATGACAGCACCCCTTGGAGAATTAAGCAAGATTAATCTAGGACGGGACAACGGCTTGGAGCACCTTACGTCTAAAATCCAGGCATCCGTTTTTTTTGCGGATCCGTTATTTTTGCGGATCCATTGTAATAATGCCCATCCTTGTCCGCAAACTAGAAAAAAATAGGACATGCTCTATTTTTTTGCGGAATGGAAAAACGGACATACGGAAACGGAATGCACAAGGAGTACCTTCCGTTTTTTTTGCAGACTTATTGAAAGGAATGGCCCCACATATGGTCCGCAAAAAAACCCGGAACGGACACGGAAAGGAAATACGTTCGTGTGCATGAGGCCTAAAGCTGTTCAATAGAAAGAGCTGCTATCTCACTAACTCTCCTAGCAGAGGTAATGGCTAGGAGAAAAGCCAGTTTTAGGGAGAGCAATTTAGGGGAAATACCAGATCTAGGCTGAAAGTTCAAATCCCAGGGAGGGATCCTATCCTTACAGACTGGGGATAACTTTGAAACTTCAGTAACAAAACCTCTTAACCCATGGATGACCTGCCAATTTAATTTCAAATAAGGCGCTTAAAGCTGAAATGTGCACTTTTTAGGTGCTAGGTCTAAGCTTTTTCTTCCAACCTTCCTTCAAAAAATCCAACACAAGCGGTCTATTGGCAAATCTGCAGAAAGCCAAACTCGCAAGTCTCTTACAACTCACCAACAGAGTAGTGAGAACCTCTTCAAAGAGCCTTCTTTTCCTTAACATCTCCCTTTCAATATCCAAGCACTCAAGTGAAGACTCTCTACCTCTGGGTAGAGGATTGGACCCGGAGCTAGAAGTCCCTAGAATACTGGAAGAACCCAAGGGGAGACTATCGACATTTTTCAGAGCCAGGAAAACCAAACCCTCCTTGGCCAAAAGGCAGCTATCACTATGACCGTAGCGCAATCCTCCCTGATCTTTCTGAGGACTCTTGGCAACAGCTTCAGAGGGGTGAAGACATAAAGAAGGCTCCTTCTCCAGGACTGAGCCAATGCATCCACAGCTGTTGGATGCTCCTTCGGGAAAAGAGAAAAGAACCCCCCCACCTTTCTGTTTGACCTGGTGGCAAAGAGGTTTACCTCTGGGACACCCCATAAGGCTGCAATCTTGTTGAAAACTCCCTGGTCTAGGGACCATTCGCCTTGGCATAGATGATGACATCTGGGGAAATCTGCCTTCACATTGTCTACTCCCTTTAGATGCACTGCAGAAAATGATGAGAGAACCTTCAGCACGATTGAAAATCTGGTGGCTGAGGGCCATCAGACTCAGAGCTCTGGTACCTCCCAGCCTGTTGATATAGGCTACTGCCGTTATATTGTCCGAAAAGATTCCGACATTTCTGTTCTTTAGAATCGGGAGACTGCATCAATGCTAACCGGATAGCATTCAGCTCCCTGAAATTGAGACTGGGACCGGGAACTGAGGTCCCAGGTTCCCTGGAGCAGAAGAGACTTCACATGGGCTCCCCAACCGCAAGGGCTTGCATCCGTGGTCAAGGAAAGGACAGCATCTCTCTGCCACAGAACTCCTCTCTGTTAATTCATCCATCACTCCAGATAAATCAGTGTCTGGGGTGAATCTCTGCATCCAGAGAGTCTGCACATCTGTCCCAAACCTCCAGAATCTGCAGCTGTAGTGGCCTTGAGTGATATTGCGCCCACTCTACCCCCAGAATGGCTGCCGTCATGGGACCCAGCACGGACATGGCCTCCCTCAAAGAAACTGACTGAACTCTTGATCTAGGATCATCCCTAAAAAGCTGCACTTTTGACTTTGATACAAACTGGACTTTTGTATGTTTATTTCCCATCCTAGTGTAACAGAGGCCCTCTGTTTGTCTGTTGAGATGATTGGGTTACACACAGTGTCTGACCTAATTATCTCCCAGACCGAGGGGAGGCATTGTGTGGGAGTGTCCCGGATTGTGTGGTTATTTCCATTGGTCGGTGTGTTTATCACTCAGTTCTCCATCAGGTCCAGAGGGGAGGTCCCCTTGCATGGGGACTTGTATATAATGCCAAGTGTGGCACCAATAAAGGGGTACCTTCTTACCCCCAACTCGCAGCCTCATCTCGTATTACTAGCTCTTGTAAGCTCGATCAGATATAACAACTATCACAATCTGTGCCCATAAAGGAATACAATAAAATTTATAAAGCAAATAAAAGTCCGTTTCTATGGGCGCAGAAAAAAACTTGATCTCTCTGAGATCTCCAATGATCGCGATGTCAGTGCTCCTGGTTGCACACACAGTGGAACAACAGCGCATTAGTTGGCGCTTGCATTGTATGTAGTTATTTGTTGTAAAGAGAGGGGTCTGTGTTCCACTGTGCAGTAGGGTTAATATCAGATCCCACTGCACAAGTGAGTGGAGGGTCTGTATTTCCACTATGTTAATATTAACACATAGCGCTATCACCAGTAGTTGTGCTGTGTAAGTTGGTCTTGGTAGGTGGCCACTGTATCAAGTTATACAGGAAAAACTCTGACACCTGAATTTATGCCTCAAATTGTTTATAGACCATGAAATACTGTTATTTCCCAAATGACCGTTTCATATATTCATAGTTCAGAGTGTGATATTAACAGTACATTTTCATTTGGGTACTTTACCGATCCTATGGCCCGTCTCTGTAGTTGGCGGCTGGGGTGGATAGGGACCTGATAGTGTGCATCCCTCAAATCCACTGTGGCCATGTAACAGTCTGAAAAGAGATTGTTCAGAGCAGACCTGATGGATTCCATCCAAAAAATTTCGTACACCAGATAATGGTTCAGAGAATTCAAATTTATTATTGTGCGAAAAGAACCATTTGGTAAAAACCTCTCGTCATCTCCTGGTTTGGAACTTCCACTAATACCCTCTTTTCTAACAAGGAAAACACCTCTGAAATGATGGCTGCCTGTTTTGGGGGGTCTGAACGATAATCTGTTGTCACAAATCTTCCCACAGGCAACTTTTGAAACTTTAATTTGTAGCCCTCCTTTATAATCCAATTTATCCGAGGGCTGTTGGAGATTTTTTGCCACTGATCTGAAAAGTGAGACAGACGACTGCCCACTGGAGGTCTGGCGTCATTGGGGCTGTTTCTTTGAAGCCTCTGCCCCGGAAAAAAGAAACCCTTTTGACTTCTTAGCTGTTCTCACAAACTGTCTAGATCTCTCCTTCCCCCTGAAACCTTCTCGATTAAATCCAGGACGGAAGATTTTTTAGGGGACTGTTGACTGGTGGAAGGAAAGCCCTTTTTTCTATCAGGGGCCTTGTCAAGTAAATCGTCAAGGACTGGCCAAACAAGTATTCACCTTGACACGGAATGGCGCAAAGCTTAGCTTTAGAGCCAGCATCTCCACTCCAACTCTTTAACCAGATCGCTCTACGAGCAGAATTAGATAAAGTTGAAGCTCCGGCAGATAATCTTAAAGAGTCCGCCGAAGCATCGGCCTGAAAATCTAGAGCATTATAGATAGTAGGATAAGATGATAAACAACTGCTCTCTCGGGGTACCCCCTTTAATATGATCCTTCAGCTCCCTCATCCATGTTTTTAGAGATTTTGCAACCGAAGTGGCAGCGATGCCGATGCTTCAGAATTTTTCTTTAAATAAATGTCAGCCCTTCTATTTATCGGGTCTTTCAGAAAACCCATATCCTCAAAAGGAAGCGCAGCTTTTTTTTGATATCTTAGCTACCGGGGCATCCAGTTTTGGGGCCCTGTCCCAAGAGGCAGACATTTCCTCGTCAAAGGGGTATTTACGCTTAACAGAGGAAGGAATAAAAAACTTCCTGTCAGGTTTTTTTCCACTCACTAGTACTGACTGCCCCAATATTTTTATGCATGTCAAAGACCTTCTTTTTTTTGAGGCCCAGGTTTCTGGTCATCTAAGCCCATTTTAGCTTGTTACTTTGACTAGGGAGTTAATGTTCTCTGTATGACAGAGTGGCTTCCCTGCGTCTTCCAGAGGAGTCATTCGATGAAAGCCGTTCTCCCTCTTTCTCCAGTCCAGAAAACACATCATCGTCACTAGAGGGGGGATTATATGTAGCTGCAGAGGTACTAGGACGGCTCTTTAGCAGACCGCTAACCGACTACTTAACCTCTTCCCGGATCATCTGCTTGATGTTGCCCATCAGAGACGGAGCTTCCTCCTCCATTAACTTGCTCACACACACTTGGCAAAGGGGTTTAGCCCAAGCAGAGGCTAGCTTCTTCTTACATACAGCACAACCCTTGTCTTTAGATCTGGAGACTTTTCTAGAATCCTTAGATACTGAAACATAGATTTTTTTCTATTCTTCTATGCAAGATACCTTAATCTAAATCAGATCGGGTGGAGAGCGTCTGTGAACAGCAATTTTCAAGTCTTATCACAGATTCCCAATGGGATTTAGGTCTGGACTGTGACTGGGCCGTTCTAACACATAAAGATGCCTCTATCTAACCATTCCATTGTAGCTTTGGCTGGATGTTTATGGTCGTTGTCCAGCTGGAAGGTATACCTCCGACCCAGTCTCAAGTCTTTTGCAGTCTCTACCAGGTTTTCCTCCAGGATTTCTCTGTATTTAGCTCCATCCATCTTCCCATCAACTCTGACCAGCTTACCTGAACCTGCTGAAGAAAAGTCTCCCCCCACAGTATGGTGCTGCCACCACCATGTTTCACAGGGGGGTGGGGGGGTGGGTGGATGGTCTGTTCAGGGTGATGTGCAGCGTTAGTTTTCTGCCACACAGTGCTTTGCATTTAGGCCAAAAAGTTTATCTTTGGTCTCATCTGACCAGAGCCCATTCTTCCACATGTTTGTTGTGTCCCCTACCTGGATTGCAGCAAACTGCAAACAGGACTTCTTGTGGCTGCTTTGAAAAATGACTTTCTTCTTGCCACTCTTCTATAAAGGGCAGATTTGTGGAGTATACGACTTATAGCTGTCCTGTGGACAGATTCTCCCACCTGAGCTGTGGATCTCTACAGCTCCTCCAGTGTGACCATGGGCCTCTTGGCTGCTTCTCTAATTAGTGCGGTCCCTGCCTCTGCTGTCAGATTAGGTGGACGGCCAGGTCCTGCTACTTTGTGTTGGTCGATGACATAAAATCCCAATGAAATACATTTAAGTTTGTGGGTGTAATGTGAAAAAATGTGGAAAAGGGGTATGAATACTTTTTCAAAGCACTGTATATCTCTGACGGAGGCTCTGACAAATGGAACTGAATATTCAGAGGGGAATACAATGGCTGTAAGCTCCAATTTTTGTAAACGGTATACATGATAAGACTTTCTTCAAAGAACAGTGTAGTTCACCATACCGGCCCGACAGATACCAATAGGAGACACTTACCATACTGCAGTGAAACATAGATTTTTTCTATTCTTCTATGCAAGATACCTTAATCTAAATCAGATCGGGTGGAGAGCGCTCTGTGAACAGCAATTTTCAAGTCTTATCACAGATTCCCAATGGGATTTAGGTCTGACTGTGACTGGGCCGTTTCTAACACATAAAGATGCCTCTATCTAACCATTCCATTGTAGCTTTGGCTGGATGTTTATGGTCGTTGTCCAGCTGGAAGGTATACCTCCGACCCAGTCTCAAGTCTTTTGCAGTCTCTACCAGGTTTTCCCTCCAGGATTTCTCTGTATTTAGCTCCATCCATCTTCCCATCAACTCTGACCAGCTTACCTGAACCTGCTGAAGAAAAGTCTCCCCCACAGTATGGTGCTGCCACCACCATGTTTCACAGGGAGGTGGGGGTGGGTGGATGGTCTGTTCAGGGTGATGTGCAGCGTTAGTTTTCTGCCACACAGTGCTTTGCATTTAGGCCAAAAGTTTATCTTTGGTCTCATCTGACCAGAGCTCATTCTTCCACATGTTTGTTGTGTCCCTACCTGGATTGCAGCAAACTGCAAACAGGACTTCTTGTGGCTGCTTTGAAAATGACTTTCTTCTTGCCACTCTTCTATAAAGGGCAGATTTGTGGAGTATACGACTTATAGCTGTCCTGTGGACAGATTCTCCCACCTGAGCTGTGGATCTCTACAGCTCCTCCAGTGTGACCATGGGCCTCTTGGCTGCTTCTCTAATTAGTGCGGTCCCTGCCTCTGCTGTCAGATTAGGTGGACGGCCAGGTCCTGCTACTTTGTGTTGGTCGATGACATAAAATCCCAATGAAATACATTTAAGTTTGTGGGTGTAATGTGAAAAAATGTGGAAAAGGGGTATGAATACTTTTTCAAAGCACTGTATATCTCTGACGGAGGCTCTGACAAATGGAACTGAATATTCAGAGGGGAATACAATGGCTGTAAGCTCCAATTTTTGTAAACGGTATACATGATAAGACTTTCTTCAAAGAACAGTGTAGTTCACCATACCGGCCCGACAGATACCAATAGGAGACACTTACCATACGGCAGGAGAGCAGAGCCTTATATTGTAACTAATATGCAGGGCCCTAACGTGATGTTAAAAGAGCCTAACGAGAGTACCTCATCCATTACATGTCACTGCACACACGAGTATACACTGCACATGACAGCTCTTACCCTGTGATATAAGAGGCTGGTGCTCCTCCATTACATGTCACTGCACACACGTGTATATACTGCACGTGACGGGTCTTACCCTGTGATATAAGAGCAGGTGCTCTCCATTACATGTCACTGCAGCACGTGCTATCACTGCACATGACAGCTCGCTACCCTGTGATATAAGGAGTACTGGTGCTCCTCGCATTACATGTCACTGCACACACGTGTATACACTTCACATGACGACTCTACCTGTGATATAAGAGGCTAGGTGCTCCTCAATTACATTGTCACTGCACACAAGTTTACACTGCACATGACAGCTCTTACCCTGTGATATAAGAGGCTGGTGCTCCTCCATTACATGTCACTGCACACACGTGATACACTGCACATGACGTCTTACCCTGTGATATAAGAGGCTGGTGCTCCTCCATTACATGTCACTGCACACACGTATACACTGCACATGACGGCTCTTACCCTGTGATATAAGAGGCTGGTGCTCCTCCATTACATGTCACTGCACACACGTGTATACACTGCACATGACGGCTCTTACCCTGTGATATAAGAGGCTGGTGCTCCTCCATTACATGTCACTGCACACGTGTATACACTGCACATGACGGCTCTTACCCTGTGATATAAGAGGCTGGTGCTCCTCCATTACATGTCACTGCACACACGTGTAACACTGCACATGACGGCTCTTACCCTGTGATATAAGAGGCTGGTGCTCCTCCATTACATGTCACTGCACACGTGTATACACTGCACATGACGGCTCTTACCCTGTGATATAAGAGGCTGGTGCTCCTCCATTACATGTCACTGCACACACGTGTATACCACTGCACATGACGGCTCTTACCCTGTGATATAAGAGGCTGGTGCTCCTTCATTACATGTCACTGCACACACGTGTATACACTGCACATGACGGCTCTTACCCTGTGATATAAGAGGCTGGTGCTCCTCCATTACATGTCACTGCACACACGTGTATACACTGCACATGACGGCTCTTACCCTGTGATATAAGAGGCTGGTGCTCCTCCATTACATGTCACTGCACACACGTGTATACACTGCACATGACGGCTCTTACCTTGTGATATAAGAGGCTGGTGCTCCTCCATTACATGTCACTGCACACACGTGTATACACTGCACATGACGGCTCTTACCCTGTGATATAAGAGGCTGGTGCTCCTCCATTACATGTCACTGCACACACGTGTATACACTGCACATGACGGCTCTTACCCTGTGATATAAGAGGCTGGTGCTCCTCCATTACATGTCACTGCACACACGTGTATACACTGCACATGACGGCTCTTACCTTGTGATATAAGAGGCTGGTGCTCCTCCATTACATGTCACTGCACACACGTGTATACACTGCACATGACGGCTCTTACCCTGTGATATAAGAGGCTGGTGCTCCTCCATTACATGTCACTGCACACGTGTATACACTGCACATGACAGCTCTTACCCTGTGATATAAGAGGCTGGTGCTCCTCCATTACATGTCACTGCACACACGTGTATACACTGCACATGACTGCTCTTACCCTGTGATATAAGAGGCTGGTGCTCCTCCATTACATGTCACTGCACACACGTGTATACACTGCACATGACGGCTCTTACCCTGTGATATAAGAGGCTGGTGCTCCTCCATTACATGTCACTGCACACACGTGTATACACTGCACATGACGGCTCTTACCTTGTGATATAAGAGGCTGGTGCTCCTCCATTACATGTCACTGCACACACGTGTATACACTGCACATGACGGCTCTTACCCTGTGATATAAGAGGCTGGTGCTCCTCCATTACATGTCACTGCACACACGTGTATACACTGCACATGACGGCTCTTACCCTGTGATATAAGAGGCTGGTGCTCCTCCATCATGGCCTCCTTGTACAGATCCTTGTGTCCTTCTATATACTCCCACTCCTCCATGGAGAAATAGACAGTGACATCCTGACACCTTATAGGAACCTGACAACACAATGACACCGTCATCACCCAGACCCTCCAGTGCTGTTACTGGAGAATTTCCCAGCATTCCCAGCAGTGTCACCTCTCCAGTCAGCAGCTCCATCATCTTGTGGGTGAGCTCTAGGATCTTCTGCTCATGTATCAGGGGGTGAGGGGAGGCTCTGTGATGGGGGAGGGGTCCTGCTCCGCCCTCCTGACTCCTGGAGATGGATGATGGGAGTCACACAGTCCCCGATGTCTTCTTCACTATTGTGTACTCCTGTGGATGGAGAGAGACACTTAGGGAATAAACCCTTCAGGGGCCATGTGCTCTCCTCCGGCCTCTCCTCCTGGTACAACGTGCCTACTTACCTCCTCATGGCTCCTACATGACTATTGGTCACTGGTCACATGACACATCACTCACCATACTGGGGGCTGATCTTCAGGTTCTCCGTCACTTGGAAGGTCTGGGGGCCGTTCTCCAGGACCCTGGACTCTTCCTATCACTTCCTATGATGGATTCTCCTTCCCGATGTCTGACTTGTTACAGAATACAATACAGAGGAGAGAAATCTAGAGAAGTTTACCTCTCCGCTCAGCAGGGAGATGATCTCCAAGGTGAGGTCTAATATTCTTCTGCTGATCTCCTTCCTGTCCATCCTCGGTGGCTCATTCAGGAGAAGGCTCGTATTGCCGGTTTTCTTCATCCCTCCAAAAAAAAAAGGAATAAAGGTTAATCAGTGAGTCCCATGTCCCCGATAATGAGGCCGAGAAAAAGTACAACTCATCCTGCAAAACTCAGACCCTCATAAAGCTGCACTGATGGGAAAAACCCTGAGCTCCGTGTGTATCTAAACTTCAGTCAGTGCAGTGTGTGAGGGCAGGAGACTCTGAGCTACGGGTGTATCTAAGCTCCTGGCAGTGCCGTGTGTGAGGGCAGGAGACTCTGAGCTCCGTGTGTATCTAAGCTCCTCGCAGTTGTTGTGCCTTTTCATAAGTGTGAACATTTATATCTAATTACTTTAATTATAGTGGATATTATTGGCCTATAAAAGCCATGTTGGATTATATTCACCATCTTGTATGAATCTTCCTGTAGAGCGGAATATAAGTTTATGGGGAGGTCACTGCTCATTAGGGATTATTCTTGCAGATGTGTTTGTGAGAGGAGAAATTCTTGTCTCCTTATGGATTTATGACTAAGATAAGGTTATTCTCTGGACACATCTGGTACATATCACCCTTATAGTCAATGCCTATTAATGAAATAGAAAATATAATATCTGTATTCCTGTATAATGAACCTTAGTTATTAGTATAAGATAATCAATAAATCACATATAAATTACTTAATATTGTTATACTGTATATTACGAAGGACCTTGGTGTATCCTGTGTATTGTGTATTTCTCGTGAAGAGAGCATGCGTTCCAAAAAAAAAAATTGCTTAGAAGGATTTAACTCCTTAAGGACACATGACGTATGGGTACGTCATGTGTCCAGTCCCTGAAGATGGCGCCCGCTCCTGGCCGCTGCGGGCACCATCGCTGCGGGGGTCTGGCTGATTCCTGTAGCTGACCCCCGCAGCTGATGATCGCGGTCGGCAGCGCTGCCGACCGCGATCATTTAACCAGTGGCGTAACTACTGGGGAAGCAGGGGAAGCGGCTGCTTCGGGGCCCGGGCTGCCAAGGGGCCCGGCGCTCAGCAGCATGTGTGACAGTTTACTAGTTCAGTTCATTCGCAATCGCAAGTTAAGTTAATCAATCATGATCAATTCAGGGCCCCTGGCCCCTTCACAGCAGGCGCAGTAGCGGCGGCGCCGGGGGACCGGGCCCCCCCCCCTCCCCTTCAATCTGCAGTCCTCGCTAACCTGATTTGTTCTGTGTCTCCCGACCCTAACTGTGAGTACAGCGCGCAGGCTGTATTAAGCCCGCCCACATACACTCTCATTCAGAGCAGGAGTACGTGACAGGCAGGAGGAGGGACAAAACAGCCAAGACCAGGAGGACAGGAGGAGCTGCAGGCAGGGGGCAGCAGAGAGTAGAAAAGAGGCAGAGCAGTGAGAGCAGCACGTCAGCTCCAGCACCAGCGCTTCAGCTTGTGAGGTACTAATGAAAACTATGATGTCTACTCTGTGTGGCAATAAAGGGGCATAGAGAGCTCTCACTCACTGCTACATGTGTACATAGTGTACAGAGCTAGCACTGCTACATGTGTACATAGTGTACAGAGCTAGCACTGCTACATGTGTACATAGTGTACAGAGCTGGCACTGCTACATGTGTACATAGTGTACAGAGCTGGCACTGCTACATGTGTACATAGTGTACAGAGCTAGCACTGCTACATGTGTACATAGTGTACAGAGCTAGCACTGCTACATGTGTACATAGTGTACAGAGCTGGCACTGCTACATGTGTACATAGTGTACAGAGCTAGCACTGCTACATGTGTACATAGTGTACAGAGCTAGCACTGCTACATGTGTACATAGTGTACAGAGCTGGCACTGCTACATGTGTACATAGTGTACAGAGCTAGCACTGCTACATGTGTACATAGTGTACAGAGCTAGCACTGCTACATGTGTACATAGTGTACAGAGCTGGCACTGCTACATGTGTACATAGTGTACAGAGCTGGCACTGCTACATGTGTACATAGTGTACAGAGCTGGCACTGCTACATGTGTACATAGTGTACAGAGCTGGCACTGCTACATGTGTACATGGTGTACAGAGCTGGCACTGCTACATGTGTACATAGTGTACAGAGCTGGCACTGCTACATGTGTACATAGTGTACAGAGCTAGCACTGCTACATGTGTATAGTGTACAGAGCTGGCACTACTACATGTGTATAGTGTACAGAGCTGGCACTGCTACATGTGTACATAGTGTACAGAGCTGGCACTGCTACATGTGTATATAGTGTACAGAGCTGGCACTGCTACATGTGTATAGTGTACAGAGCTGGCACTGCTACATGTGTATAGTGTACAGAGCTGGCACTGCTACATGTGTACATAGTGTACAGAGCTGGCACTGCTACATGTGTACATAGTGTACAGAGCTGGCACTGCTACATGTGTATAGTGTACAGAGCTGGCACTGCTACATGTGTATAGTGTACAGAGCTGGCACTGCTACATGTGTACATAGTGTACAGAGCTGGCACTGCTACATGTGTACATAGTGTACAGAGCTGGCACTGCTACATGTGTATAGTGTACAGAGCTGGCACTGCTACATGTGTATAGTGTACAGAGCTGGCACTGCTACATGTGTATAGTGTACAGAGCTGGCACTGCTACATGTGTATAGTGTACAGAGCTGGCACTGCTACATGTGTATAGTGTACAGAGCTGGCACTGCTACATGTGTATAGTGTACAGAGCTGGCACTGCTACATGTGTATAGTGTACAGAGCTGGCACTGCTACATGTGTATAGTGTACAGAGCTGGCACTGCTACATGTGTATAGTGTACAGAGCTGGCACTGCTACATGTGTATAGTGTACAGAGCTGGCACTGCTACATGTGTATAGTGTACAGAGCTGGCACTGCTACATGTGTATAGTGTACAGAGCTGGCACTGCTACATGTGTATAGTGTACAGAGCTGGCACTGCTACATGTGTATAGTGTACAGAGCTGGCACTGCTACATGTGTATAGTGTACAGAGCTGGCACTGCTACATGTGTATAGTGTACAGAGCTGGCACTGCTACATGTGTATAGTGTACAGAGCTGGCACTGCTACATGTGTATAGTGTGACTTGTGAGGTACTAATGAAAAATGTGATGTCTACTCTGTGGGGCAATAAAGGGACATAACTAGTGTGTGGACACTAATGGGGAAAGGGGAATAATTACTCTGGTGCACTAACAACATTTTACTGTGTGGGTGTGGGGGCAATAAGGGAGCATAACTACTGTTTGGGGGCACTAAGAGGCATACCTAAACTGAGTGAATGGGATGTCCGACGTTGTGTCGTGAGTGTAGGCGTCTTACAACCTGCTGCTGTATATATATATATATATCTATAGGAAAAGAATGGCGTGGCAGTCAGCTCTGGTCTAGATCGTGACTTGCCAAAGGAGTGGGGTTTACACAGGAGGAGGGAGGTGCGAAGCGCGCTGGGAGGGAGCCCTTACAAAAATTTGCTGTGGGGCCCAGTCACTTCTAGTTACGCCCCTGCATTTAACCCCGCAGATGCCGTGATCAATCCTGATCACGGCATCTGCACGCGCTAAAACCGAAAGTAAAACTTTCGGCAGCGCTCCGGCTCCCCCTAGTGGTGATCGGGAGAATCGGAGTGCTGTAAGGGATAGCCTCAAGCCTTTCATTCAGCATGAGGCTATCACTTACTATTTCCTATGGAGCCCTTGTTAGCAATAGGGCTTCATAGGAAAGTAGTAAAATGCTCATAAACTCCAATACAAGTGTATTGGAGTTTATGATAGAAGCAATCAGATGACTGATTTATATAGGTCCCTATGGGACCTATATAAAAGTGTAAAAAAAATAAAAAAAATAAAAAATAAAAATAAAAAAATTAATAAAAATTTAAATCACCCCCCTTTCCCCAAAATTAAAATAAAATAATAAAAAAAATAAAAAAAATACACATCATGGGTGTCGCAATGTGTGAAAACGCCCATAGTATAAAAATATATTTCCCATACGGTAAACAGAAAAACGCGCCCAAATGGCCGATTTGCCGTTTTTGGACGCATTTCCTCAAAAAAAATTAAATAAAAAGCGATCAAAAAGTCCTACACACCCCATAATGGTATCAACTAAAAGTTAAGAGCGCCCCGCAAAAAATAAGCCCCCATACAATGCCACACACTTATTTACAAATACGTTATAGCGGTCAAAACATGGCGACAAAAAAAAAATAAAAATTTTCCCACTTTTGAATTTTTTTTCACTATCAAAACGCAAGAAAAGCTATACATATTGGGTATCGCCGGATTCGTACTGACCTGTAGAATAAAACTAAATGGTCAGTTTTATCGCAAATCAATTGTCGTAATTTAGAAACCCGTAAAACTGTGGTGAAATTGCTTTTTTTTTCAATTTCACCCCATTTGGAATTTTTTTCCCGCTTCCCACTACACCGTATGCATTATTAAATGATGGCGTTGGAAAGTACAACTTGTCCCGCAAAAAATAAGCCCTCATATGGCCATGTGAACGGAAAAATAAAAAAGTTATGGCTCTTGGAAGGCATAGAGCGCAAAACGAAAACGCAAAAATGAAAAAACCCTGTGTCCTTAAGGGGTTAAGGCTGGACTTTCCTAATGAGGAAAGATGTGTTTTTGTAACTAACAATCGGAGGAGATATGTACACCTGTGGTAAAACATAAGCCCATTTATTTATCTGTACCAGTGGTGCCCAACCATTTTTCGCCTGAGGGCCGCACTAGACCTGGTATAAATTTCGCGGGCCGGAACCAGGTAGCTTTGCCAGAAAGAAATGCAAACACTGTGAGGGGGCACGTGTAAGCATTACTAAAATACATAATACGTAGGCCTTCAAATCTGCGTTTGGAGCCTCTGTTGCAGATTCTGTCAAAAAAACTGACAAAAAAGCCTTATATGCTGCATTTTTGTGTCCGGTAAAAAGACAGGATCCCTAACAGAAACTGAACGGATCCCATCATAGTTGGTGGAGTCTGTTCAGCTTCTTCCCTTTGGGGTGACAGGAGGAGGGGGGAGCAGGGTCACTAGTGAGGTGACAGGAGAAGGAGGAGAAGGGAGCAGGGTCACTAGTGGGCTGACAGGAGGAGGTGGGAACAGGGTCAGCAGTGGTATGATAGGAGGGGGAGCAGGGACACTAGTGGGGTGACAGGTGAGGGAAGCAGGGACACTAGTGGGGTGACAGGAGGAGGGGGAGCAGGGTCACTAGTGAGGTGACAGGAGAAGGAGGAGAAGGGAGCAGGGTCACTAGTGGGCTGACAGGAGGAGGTGGGAACAGGGTCAGCAGTGGTATGATAGGAGGGGGAGCAGGGACACTAGTGGGGTGACAGGAGGAGGTGGGAGCAGGGTCACTAGTGGGGTGACAGGAGGAGGTGGGAGCAGGGACACTAGTGGGGTGACAGGAGGAGGTGGGAGCAGGGTCACTAGGGAAGTGACAGGAGGAGGGGGAGCAGGGTCACTAGGGAAGTGACAGGAGGAGGGGGAGCAGGGTCACTAGTGAGGTGACAGGAGGAGGTGGGAGCAGGGTCAGCAGTGGTATGATAGGAGGGGGAGCAGGGACACTAGTGGGGTGACAGGTGAGGGAAGCAGGGACACTAGTGGGGTGACAGGAGGAGGGGGAAGCAGGGTCACTAGTGGGCTGACAGGAGGAGGTGGGAGCAGGGTCAGCAGTGGTATGATAGGAGGGGGAGCAGGGACACTAGTGGGGTGACAGGTGAGGGAAGCAGGGACACTAGTGGGGTGACAGGAGGAGGGGGAAGCAGGGTCACTAGTGAGGTGACAGGAGGAGGGGGAAGCAGGGTCACTAGGGAAGTGACAGGAGGAGGGGGAGCAGGGTCACTAGTGAGGTGACAGGAGAAGGAGGAGGAGGGAGCAGGGTCACTAGTGGGCTGACAGGAGGAGGTGGGAGCAGGGTCAGCAGTGGTATGATAGGAGGGGGAGCAGGGACACTAGTGGGGTGACAGGTGAGGGAAGCAGGGACACTAGTGGGGTGACAGGAGGAGGGGAAGCAGGGTCACTAGTGGGGTGACAGGAGAAGGGGAGCAGAGTCACTATTGGGGTGACAGGAGGAGGGGGAGCAGAGTCACTATTGGGGTGACAGGAGGAGGGGGAGCAGGGTCACTAGTGAGGTGACAGGAGGAGGTGGGAGCAGGGACACTAGTGGGGTGACAGGTGAGGGAAGCAGGGACACTAGTGGGGTGACAGGAGGAGGTGGGAGCAGGGTCACTAGTTGGGTGACAGGAGAAGGGGGAGCAGGGTCACTAGTGGGGTGACAGGAGGAGGGGGAGCAGGGTCACTAGTGGGGTGACAGTAGGAGGGGGAGCAGGGTCACTAGTGGGCTGACAGGAGGAAGTGGGAGCAGGGTCAGTATTGTGGTCATAGTAGGAGGGGGAGCAGGGTCACCGGGGACCAGTCACATGAGTCCACGCTCTTTACCTCTCCAGCGGACCTGTTAAGTTGCCCAAGGTCTTCCGGCAGCATGCTCTGCTCTACAGCCTCCACGAGAGCCGGCCCCTCCTCCTTCAAGCTCCCGCCAGCTTCCCCTTTCTGACTGAACGTGTATGCGCTCATTCCAACCAATAACAAAGCTCCTTGCTGTAAGGAGCTTTGTTATTGGTTATTTTAGGCACAGGCAGCATCGCTGCGCTGCCTGTGCCATTCACATCGCTGATGAATGTGGGGAAAAAGTCTAAAGGCGTACAGTATTGTTACGCCTTAGACTTTTTCCAGGAAGTCTCACGGGCCGCATGACAGAGCTCCGCGGGCCGGATTTGGCCCGCGGGCCGTAGGTTGGGCACCACTGATCTGTACGATAGATTTATAGTTTGAGAAACTGTTACTGATTCCTCCGGTTCTGTGTTATAATTGCTACATGTGTCAAAATTAATCCCTCAGCTTTGATTTAAGCTTTCAGATGTCAAATGTATAGAATACAAGATGAAGCCAAACTCTTTATAGTATGATGTTAATAGCTTATACAACAGTGCCACCTAGATATATGTAGGTGACATTACAACAGTATCAGAAGTGCATTCTGGGTGATGCAATGACATCACCACCATTATCACATGTACACGCCTATCCGACAGGGATTGGAAAGTTCCAAACTAGGAAGGTGTGTCTATTTGATAAGTTTGTGGATAATAACCCACAATAAGGGATAGAAGGGATCCCAAAGGAACAAAGAAAATGAGGCCCAGGAGAAACAAAGGGAGATCCCTGGAGAAAATCCCAATTATCAGAATATTCGGAGAGCTGACTTCCCCGAGACTCTGCACATCAATTGACCAGTGGGTAATGCATATTTTTGTTATATATAGTATTGACTAAATTATTCTGCTTGATATTTAGCCAAAAATCCCCATTTTGTGTGGATATATAGTGTTAAGGTGCTATGTCAATATTGTCACTAGTCAGTGAAGATGCATATCACTGAATAAAAGAGATAATATTGGAGAAACTCTCTGATTGGAATGTTCATATTCCATAATCTGATATCAAGCCGATAATTTATTAGCTTTATTGCAATACTATCCGAGATTGGTCATAGTTTTGGGCAGAGCAAGGGTTCGTATCTGTCATTTTCTTTATTGAATTTATGTGCATAATCAATTGATCATAATTATAAGCAGAATTTGTCTATAAATTCTTGTGTTGGTTAGATAGAAGAGAGCGCCGGCAAATTTGTGTTCTGTTGGCACCATCTAGTGGCGGATTTTGGGTGGTACATTTTACTATCATTGGTCATATACTGATTTAAGCTTTGTTTGTATCTTAATTATTGTATAATAAATCATTTATATTTTTGCATAAATGCTTGTACCCTGTTTTTACTGATTGCACAATATAATTAAGGTCTCGATCTAAGTCTTTTTGAGGTGTTTATATGTCCACCTCGAGGATCAAAATACCCTTGACATTTTTTTTCTTTGATTCTTTCTTTCATATAAAGCATTTGCTTTATATAAGTCTTTTTGAGGTGTTTATATGTCCACCTTGAGGATCAAAATACCCTTGACATTTTTTTTCTTTGATCCTTTCTTTTATATAAAGCATTTGCTTTATATACCCAACACAGTGCAGTTTGTGAAGGCAGGAGACTCTGAGCTCCGTGTATATCCAAGCTCCTGGCAGTGCAGTGTGTGGAGGCAGGAGACTCTGAGCTCTGTGTGTATATAAGCTCCTGGCAGTGAAGTGTGTGGAGGTACATCTGTACATCTTCTCCCATCCCCCGACCAGATCAAACCCATAGAGATGACAATTTAACCCCTTCCGTAGAGATGTATACACTGCACATGACGGCTCTTACCCTGTGATATAAGAGGCTGGTGCTCCTCCATTACATGTCACTGCACACACGTGTACACACTGCACATGACGGCTCTTACCTTGTGATATAAGAGGCTGGTGCTCCTCCATCATGGCCTCCTTGTACAGATCCTTGTGTCCTTCTATATACTCCCACTCCTCCATGGAGAAATAGACAGTGACATCCTGACACCTTATAGGAACCTGACAACACAATGACACCGTCATCACCCAGACCCTCCAGTGCTGTTACTGGAGAATTTCCCAGCATTCCCAGCAGTGTCACCTCTCCAGTCAGCAGCTCCATCATCTTGTGGGTGAGCTCTAGGATCTTCTGCTCATGTATCAGGGGGTGAGGGGAGGCTCTGTGATGGGGAGGGGTCCTGCTCCGCCCTCCTGACTCCTGGAGATGGATGATGGGAGTCACACAGTCCCCCGATGTCTTCTTCACTATTGTGTACTCCTGTGGATGGAGAGAGACACTTAGGAATAAACCCTTCAGGGGCCATGTGCTCTCCTCCGGCCTCTCCTCCTGGTACAACGTGCCTACTTACCTCCTCATGGCTCCTACATGACTATTGGTCACTGGTCACATGACACATCACTCACCATACTGGGGGCTGATCTTCAGGTTCTCCGTCACTTGGAAGGTCTGGGGGCCGTTCTCCAGGACCCTGGACTCTTCCTATCACTTCCTATGATGGATTCTCCTTCCCGATGTCTGACTTGTTACAGAATACAATACAGAGGAGAGAAATCTAGAGAAGTTTACCTCTCCGCTCAGCAGGGAGATGATCTCCAAGGTGAGGTCTAATATTCTTCTGCTGATCTCCTTCCCGTCCATCCTCGGGGGTCATTCAGGAGAAGAGGAGAGAACTGGAGGAGCTGGAGGCTTCTAGTACTGCAGGCGCCTTTATGAGAAGAGGAGAGGAAATCATCCAGGGGACGAGACCAGATGTCACCTCCAGAACCGCACTTCCTGAGCCTGGAGGGGCCCCGCTTCTCAGAGCCCCCACCACATGGATTCCAGGGGCCCCAGCATGGAGATCTCTGATGGCCCCACAGCTGATAAGTGTCTGATAGATGCAGGTCCCACCTCTGGGCTGTGCTCAGCTGTGTCCAGAACTCCTAGAGAAGAGACTGGAGAGAGCTGAGCTCCGGGGGGGGGTATTGGGAGGCCGGGCTCAGGGGGGGTTGCTTGCTGCAATGCTCTGCAAGGGGGAGTGCTGTAATGCTCTGCAGGGGGATGCTGTAATGCTCTGCAAGAGGGGGGGGTTGCTGTAATGCTCTGCAATGGGGGGTTGCTGTAATGCTCTGCAAGGGGGCTGGTGTGCCCTGCAAGGGGGAGGGGGGGGGGAGGGTTTGCTGGAATGCTCTGCGGGGGGGGGGGGATTGCTGGAATGCTCTGCAAGGGTGGGTGGCTGTAATGCTCTGCACTGGGAGTTGCTGTAAAGCTCTGCAGAGGGTTTTGCTGTAATAATCTGCAGAGGGGGGGTTTGCTGTAATGCTCTGCAGGGGGGGGGTTGCTGTAATGCTCTGCGGGGGGTTGCTGTAATGGTCTGCGGGGGGTTGCTGGAATAGTCTGCAGGGGAGGGGGGCGCATATAGCTGTTTTCTCAGCACTTTCAATGTAGCAGGTGAGTTTTTCTCTGGGTGCATAAGTATTGCTCTGCAGACTGCTCTCTGGGTCTATAGTTGGGTAAGGTTCTGTGGGGGGATATCTGGGTCTATAGTTGGGGGTAAGGTCCTGTGGGGGGATATCTGGGTCTATAGATGGGATATCTGGGTCTATAGTTTGGTAAAGTTCTGTGGGGGGATATCTGGGTCTATAGATGGGATATCTGGGTCTATAGTTGGGTAAGGTTCTGTGGGGGGATATCTGGGTCTATAGTTGGGTAAGGTTCTGTGGGGGGATATCTGGGTCTATAATTGGGTAAGGTTCTGTGGGGGGATATCTGGGTCTATAGTTGGGTAAGGTCCTGTGGGGGGATATCTGGGTCTATAGTTGGGTAAGGTCCTGTGGGGGATATCTGGGTCTATAGTTGGGTAAGGTTCTGTGGGGGATATCTGGGTCTATAGTTGGGTAAGGGTCTGTGGGGGGATATCTGGGTCTATAGTTGGGGGTAAGGTTCTGTGGGGGGATATCTGGGTCTATAGTTGGGGGTAAGGTCCTGTGGGGGGATATCTGGGTCTATAGATGGGATATCTGGGTCTATAGTTGGGTAAGGTTCTGTGGGGGGATATCTGGGTCTATAGATGGGATATCTGGGTCTATAGTTGGGTAAGGTTCTGTGGGGGGATATCTGGGTCTATAGTTGGGTAAGGTTCTGTGGGGGGATATCTGGGTCTATAGTTGGGGTAAGGTCCTGTGGGGGATATCTGGGTCTATATGGGTAAGGTTCTGGGGGATATCTGGGTCTATAGTTGGGTAAGGTTCTGTGGGGGATATCTGGGTCTATAGTTGGTAGGTTCTGTGGGGGATATCTGGGTCTATAGTTGGGTAAGGTTCTGTGGGGGATATCTGGGTCTATAGTTGGGTAAGGTTCTGTGGGGGATATCTGGGTCTATAGTTGGGTAAGGTTCTGTGGGGGGATATCTGGGTCTATAGTTGGGTAAGGTTCTGTGGGGATATCTGGGTCTATAGTATCTGTGGATATCTGTCTATAGTTGCAAGGTTCTGTGGGGGATATCTGGGTCTATAGTGGGTAAGGTTCTGTGGGGGATATCTGGTCTATATGTGGGTAAGGTTCTGTGGGGGATATCTGGGTCTATAGTTGGGTAAGGTCTGTGGGGATATCTGGGTCTATAGTTGGGTAAGGTCTGTGGGGATATCTGGGTCTATAGTTGGGTAAGGTTCTGTAGGGGATATCTGGGTCTATAGTTGGGTAAGGTTCTGTGGGGGATATCTGGGTCTATAGTTGGGTAAGGTTCTGTGGGGGATATCTGGGTCTATAGTTGGGTAAGGTTCTGTGGGGGATATCTGGGTCTATAGTTGGGTATATGGTTCTATTGTGGTCTGGGGATATCTGGTCTATAGTTGGGTAAGGTCTGTGGGGGATATCTGGGCTCATAGATGGACAACAGTGTCCGTAGTTCGGTAAGTCCTGCATGCATTTTGAATGAAAAGAGATCCGTTCAGGATGTCTTTCGTTCAGGCAGCTTTTAGTTTTGTGACAGTTTTGTGTCCGGTCATAAAAACGGATCCGGCACTGAAACTAATATAAGTCAATAGTGGCAGATCCGTTTTTTAGGAGACTAAAAAAAACAGATCCGTCACCCATTGACTTTTAATGTATTTAGTGCCTGATCCGTTTTTTTTCCGTTTTGATTTTTACACAACCGCATCCTAAACAGAACAGGTGCATCCTGATGTGCAAATCAAAACGGATCCGTTTTATTCCGTTATTGAGATCTTCTGCTGGATCTAAGCACTGGAATTAACAACGCAAGTGTGAAAGTAGCCTAAGATACAATACCAGACGCAGCCACTACTACGAATAGGAAAATTCCGGTGTTTAACAATGAAGGGAATACAGTGTTTATTGGGTTGGGCTCATCTAAGTTATAATTGTGGCCTGTTGTAAGCATGGTTCATCAGTTTGCAAGTCCACAAAAATCCCTTTATATATAAAACTCTAAAAATGACTATGGTAATTCAATGCGTGTCTGATTAATTATATCTACCTTGTTTTATTATGCATTTAGTCATGGACACAGAGTCAAATAAAATAGAAGTAGTAATAGCGTCTATAATATAATTGATCATGGAATTGAAGACAAAGAAAAGGTTAGAATTAGTTCTATAATAAATACTTTAGTATAAAACATTGTAATTACCAATGTAATAGTCCCACAGGGGGATTATCACAGACAATATTCACCCCTATAGATCATTGCATTTTAATGTCTGTGCTTTACTGACATTGACCAGCAGGCTGCACCAGAGAGGCACAGCCTGCTGTAGAACGCTCAAGGCAGGTGTGGGGCCTATACTAGACCTCAGCCAGCCTGTACACACGTCGGCACCCCGCGATCGTATTTTCGTGGTGCCGATAGGAGACAGTGGCACTCCGCTTACATGCGATGGGCGCCATTGCCCGCATCATGTAAGGGGTTAAAGAGCCCGGATCAGCACTCCTGCCGGTCCAGGCTGTTAGAATAGGAGCGGCTCATGCAAGAGTGGAGCCCCCACTCCCCGCTGCAAGGGATTTCCACTGATAGTATGAGGCTTCCGTGTATATAAAGTGTCGGTTCACCAGAAATTGGCTTATGTTTCAGGTATATGCCAAAGTACTGTCAAAAAGGTATACAAATGTTTAGTGTTGAATCTCTAACCCTGGGTTCACACCTGAGTGTTTCTGAGACGCGCGTTTTAGTCGCGCGTATTACAGCGCGTTTTTGCAAATAGGAAACGCGCGTCATACGCGCGTTCGAGACTCTGGAGACCAATTGAAAAAGGCATATCTACACTTTAACGCGTGTTAAACGCGCGTTCCCATTGAAGTCTATGGGTGCAAACGCGCGACAAAACGCCCCAAAGAAGCTCAAGAACTTCTTTGAGCGTAGGGCGTTTTACAGCGCGTTCAAACGCGCTGTAAAACGCTCAGGTGAGAACCATGCCCATAGGGAAACATGAGTTTTCTCCTGTTGAGCGTTTTACAGCGCGTTCGAACGCGCTGTAAAACGCACAAGTGTGAACTGAGGGTAAAGGGAACCCTTCACCTCCAAAAACCATCCCAAGCCGCCAGCAGTACCTGAGAGTGGCCAGCAGTGAGTTTCTAATGATCATTTTCGTTCAGTAATCAGATGCGGTAAAAGCTCTGAAAACGTTCCTTTATCCCCTGCCCGCGCTATTTTCTAGTCATGCTTTAAGTCAAGCGGGCAGTGGCCTCCTTGCTTCAAGTCCAAGTAACCGTGCCCCCTTCCTGCCTCTTCACTGTGACTGACAGCTTGCTTATGCGAGCGCGGCTAACTGTGAACGCGCCTAGGGTAGGGAAAACTCACGGCCAATTGCGCATCCGCCCGAGGGTAGTGAAAACTTACTTGGCTGTATGCGCAATTGGCCGTGAGTTTTCCCTACCCTAGGCGTGTTCAATTAGCCGCGTTCGTCTGCGCTGACTCCTACTCAGCCACTCAGTAAGCGAGCGGCGTGACACACCTCCTTCCACACCAGCAAACGTCACTTCCGGTGTGGCTGCGTCAGAACTGGAAATGATGAGGGTAGGCAAAGTTCACGGGTAGGAAAAAATAACGGAACACCGGCAGTTTGGCAAAGCAAGCTGATCTCTCTGCATAAGCGCTGTCAGTCACAGTGAAGAGGCAGGAAGGGGGCACGGTTACCTGGACTTGAAGCAAGGAGGCCACTGCCCGCTTGACTTAAAGCATGACTAGAAAATAGCGTGGGCAGGGGATAAAGGAACGTTTTCAAAGCTTTTACCGCATCTGACTGCAGAACGAAAATGATCATTAGAAACTTACTGCTGGCCACTCTCAGGTACCGCTGGCGGCTTGGGATGGTTTTTGGAGGTGACAGGTTCCCTTTAAAATGTTTATGTAACAACAAAAACGTTATGTGGCTATAGGTTAAATGATAGATAGCTAATTAAAAATGCAGGCCTATTGTGTCTATAATATCCCTTCTTTTTTCCTTTTAGGCCAGTGAAGGTTTGGTTCTTAAAAAATTACTCAAACACTACAACACATATGATGAGCTGATGGCGGCAGTAAATGACTACGAAGAAAATACAAAGTCACTTTGTTTTAAGCACACCAAGAACTTTGGCAAGCAAGGTATGATATACTGTGTAGTCCTATAAAGTTATTCTAATACAATTTGATAGTTCTATGGTGTGGGGGTGTGCTAAGGAAACCAAATAAGGAATTGCAACTTTCAAATAACACTTAGATTTCTAGTAACTATATGAAAACAAAGGTTTTTTTTCATTCGTATTATGTACGTGGTTGGTCTGCCCCGTTGTCCACCTACTTTGAATGCAGCGGTAGGTCAGGTATGCATGCTGCCTCTCCATGCAACTCTATAGGGTTATGGAGATGGACAAGCACGGCTATCTCCATAATTCCCATAGTTATACGTACCAGAAGTGCATACCCTAGACTGGCCGCTCCATTTAAATGGGATAGAGTACCCTATTCTCTTGACCACAGACAACCCCCTTCCCAAACACGCACATACACACCTTCAATCAGACACTTATCCCATATCCAGCGGATAGACAATACTTTTCAGTCGTTTCTGGAACGCTATTGTTAATTTCTATATGCGGATTATAATAATCTTCGTATAGGTTATATATATTGTAATATATGTTTTATTTATTTATTTTTTGTGTTTCTTCAAGTAGATTTTTGCCTAATTCAAAATTGAGGATATATTGGAGGAGTCTGTTGAAATAGATGACAGTGAATTTTCCGGTGTTCCTTATGTCATAATTGGCAAGAGTTCTTAGCAATCATGTAAACGTGAAAAAAACGTCGTGAGAAGACAGGTAAAGGTTTATAGTTGATTTACCATTTTTTCCCTACTAAACTGTATTTGTATAGGACTACAATGCTTTTGTACATGAACTTTGTGTTATCTTTTTAGATTTATGTGGATATACTATTGTACAATTCTATCTTAGGATGGTTTCGGCAGCGTAACTAGAATTCATCGGGCCTTATAGCAAAATGAAATGTGGCCCCACCACCTAATGACAATAAACTAAAACAGCAGCATACGTAACAATAATTAAAGGTCTAAATAATAGTGCCATGTGTCAGGGAAGCCATATAGTAGTGCTGGAGAGGAGAAAACCACCAGCTCTTTGTTCTCTACAGAAAAGGACAATGTTCCTTTACCGGAGTGTGGCCCCTCAACCTCTGGACCAAATCGTCACTATAGTTATAGTTCAGGGATGGCCAACCTGCGGCTCTCCAGCTGTTGCAAAACTATAACTCACAGCATGACTAGCCTGGCTACAGCAGGGCACGGAGGGAGTAATAGTTTTACAACAGCTAGAGAGACGCCAGTTGGCCATCCCTGCTATAGTTATACAAATGGATGGTATGGCATATGCCGTTCAGTTATGCAACAAAGCCGTAAACCGTTCAGTTATGCAACCAGTTGGTTTTAGTTGGGAAAGTAATGTAGGCCAAAATGAACTTTAATTATAATACCCAGGTCTTTATTGCTACAGCTAAAATCCCATGTAACGCTGTAAATGTTGTCAAATGTAATGTTGCATGCTCTCTCATCTTTATTTTGCAGTATACTTTGTGATGTGTCTCTGCTCATGTTGGCATGTAGCTCAGGCCTAATGTTCATCTAATTGTTATATTAACCTGATCAGCTCATTAAAAAATACAAAGGTTTTTAGTCAGCTGTCTAGATCTTAGTATTAGTATTTTTATTTTTTTTAAGGCAGAGGATCATTCCTTTGCATTAAAAAAAGCAAAGGATTAGCAGATGCAAGGCAGCTCTCACCTTCCTGCTTTGCCGTGAGCACGGAACCGACAGCCTCTGGAAACAGCTGAATGAATAGCAGGAAATGCAGAAAGGGTTCCAGCTTCAACGGTGCAGTACAAGATTGGTTTATTGAAGCATATTCCTTTTCCAGTGCATGTAAAAAGACTTGGTCTACGCGTTTCGGACCTTCACATGTTGGTCCTTAATCATGACATGAATACATACACAGCAAGACTGACTTATAAAGAGCCCCTGAGTACCCATAATGCTCCATGGCAAAATCAGTCTGCTTAAAACAACACCTGTGCCCACATAAAACAGGTCGGGCGATGTGGCGGCCATACCGGCTTTCGGCGACTCCCTCAATTCAGCAATAAATTCCATTTCTTTTACTTTACAGCACGACACTCGGGGTATGTTTTTTTTGGACCTGTACCTAGAGGCTGATGTGGTCCAACATAGGGTTAATACTTGCACATATAGAAAGGAAACAGCAGGGAACACCACGCTGCTGGCATCATCATGCCACCCGCCCCATGTTACTGGTAACATACCCAAAGGGGAACTGATAAGGGCGAGATGCAACCGCTCCAATGATGCTCTTTTTACAACAGAAGCCAATAATATACTCCAGAGATTGACTAGGAGACAGTATCCAAGAAAAGCCATAGAGCGATCCATTGGTGCAGTTGCTCCCATCAGCAGGAAGGATTTAATTTTTTCCAGAAAAAAATCCAGGAGGTCAGCGAACTCCGACACCACACCCCCGGTCACATTTAGCACACAGTATAGCACGGAGTATCAGGATATTTGCTAAATACTTGCCCGTACTGCACGGTGACAAGGACTGGTCTTCAGTCCTGGCCGGAGGAGTGCGCTGTGTTGCACGGAGGGCCCCCACTCTGGGTAATCACTTGAGCCCTAGTCTGTTTATTAGTGGGGGAGATAGTAAACCGACCTGGCTGACAAATGTAGGCAACTATCGATGTGGGCACACCAAATGTATATGTTGCAGTTATATGCAAGTGGCCAAACACTAAGTCCAGTGTTAGTGGGAGTGAACATGCAATTCGTTCCTACGTAAACTGTAACACCAAACATGTCATTTATTTGGTTACTTGCATCTCTTGCAATATTCAATATGTCGGCTGCACCACCAATACTCTGAAAACAAGAATTAGAAAGCATCTCTCTGATATACCACATCATGAGAAACGTACTGTCTGCAGTGAGTCTACACTGTGCGGTTGTGCATGGTGGAAATACCATTCAGGGCATTGAAAGGGTTACTTCTTCTGTCCTTCTACAATATGTGGACGATCTCCTCATATGTAGTTCTACTCGGCAGGCCTGCCAGGCAGACTGTGTTAGTCTATTACTGTGGTTATGGGAATGTGGTCACAAAGTTTCTAGGAAAAAATTACAATGGTGTATGGAAAGTGTTGAATACTTGGGCTTTGTTCTCAGTAAAGGTGAGAGGAGAATCAGCCATGCCAGAATTACCGCCGTACTGGGTCTGCCCCGCCCACCAACCAAGAAAGACATGTTGACCTTTCTTGTCATGATTGGTTACTGCCGCCAATGGATTGCTGATTGTTCCTACTATGATAATATTCTGAGACAAGCCACTAATACCGATATGCCTGACTTCATTACATGGTCTGATGAAATGTTACAAGCTTTTAGTCATTTGAAATGTGCCATGGTTTAGGCCTACCCAACTATGGCGTGATGCCTCACTTATTTGCCAGGGACAATTGTAAAACCATGGCGGGAGTCCTGGCGCAAGACCATTGAGGCAAATTCCGCCCTGTTGCTTTTTTCTCAAAGGTGGTTCCCGTACAGGTTCAGGGCATGCCTGCGTGTCTCAGGAGTTTGGCAGCTTGCGCTATGGTCGCTGAGATGGCTACGCCTGTCACCCTAGGTCATCCCACCACTCTGCATACCTCACACAATGTTCAGGCCCTGTTGAAGAACATACATACTCAACACATGTCAGCACAAAGACTGAGTGGATATGAAGTCTTGTTGCTCTCTAATCCTCAACTTCATATCAAGTACTCAGCCCCCACATTCGGTCCAATGGCTATACTGAATACCTTACTTGGCTACAAGGTAGAGCAGGATGATTTGCCTCCTCCCCTGTATGTACTGAACTTATACATGACCATACCTCACCTAGGCCTGACTTACAATCCACACCCATTGAAGGAGCACCTGATATTTTGGTGGATGGATCCTGTTCCTGCCCTAATGACAACACTTATCATGCAGGATACGCTGTGGTTCAACTCCCTGATGTCATTCTAGAATCGAATCCTATACCTTTTCAGTCAGCCCAAGCAGCTGAACTGATTGCCCTCACTAGGGCTTGTTGTCTTTTTGAGGGAAGAGATGTAAATATATACGCCGATTCCAAATACGGCTTTGGGGTTGTCCATGATCATGGGGTAACCTGGCAGAGAAGAGGCTTCATAGCTTAAGTGGGGAAGAAAATCTTACATTCCACCCTAGTACATAATCTCCTGGCCGCCATCCAATTACCACGCAACATTGCTATTATCCATTGCAGGGCACATACTGGTCTCCAAACGCACATAGCTAAAGGGAATGCCCTAGCTGATCAGGCAGCAAAAGAGGCTGCAATTAGAAAGCCAGCGACTGTTCAAATGCCCTCCCTAGTTCCGGAAATTACCCTCGCTGACAATCTATTGCTCAGCCTCCAGGATTTGGCTACCAGTAGTGACAAGATGGAATGGCAGTCGGTAGGTGCAGTACAAGACCCTGATACGGGTCTTATCTGCAAAGAGGGGAAACCATGTATTCCAGTTGCAAGCGCCCCAACGTAATAGAAAAAGGGGATCTAGAAGTAGTACAGGCAGAATATGTGAGGAAACTTGTAGAAACTTTAGATCAAATTGAACGAGATGTTGCTCGTGCCTCTCCTTTCTCTCCACAGGAACCTACGCATTCTTTCCAACCAGGAGATGTGGTGATAGTCCAGCGCCTGGCAAAAGGACGAAAATAGATCGAGTTCCCGTTTGGACCACCCACCCGAGTGGGAGCAGTCACCAGAACAGCAATTCTCACAGAAGAGGCTCCAATCTGGATTCACGCTAGCAGGATAAAAAGGGTCCCAGAGGCTTCTTCTCCAGTGACGGACAAAGACAGAGAGGGTGAAGCAGGTGTGAAATCCCTGAAAAGTGCCTTGCCACGGGCTGAGGATGATGACCCCACAATATTCTGGGAGATTTGTTTGTCTGATGATAATTATTAGTCTTTGTGTTTTCTTGCCAGTCTGGCTTATTACTACATGTATTTATCACCCAGAGGAGAGGAGTTTCTTCTGTGGTGCACTAAATAATCGGACAGTACATAAAAGAGCTCAGGAGCAAGATCCCTTTGCTTCTGGCCCCTTTTATTCTGAACAGAACAGTATAATTAGGATGGCAAATGCCCTAAATGTTAGTTCATTGTGCTTTAAAGACTTGAGCCCACAGGATCTTATACAAACATGTGTTATTGCTGTGCCTACACCCGATGAATCCCTCCTTGGATTTTAATCGATGGCTAACAATACATAATCTTTTATTCCCTTGTATGACCTCTGTAGGGATGGCCAGAAATTAGGAGATAACTGGGATAATATCAGGATAATTACTATCAATGTGACTGCAGCAGAGACTTGTTTCACCTTTTCCCAGGATATGACTTTATATTGTGATGGTAGAAACATAAAAAGTGGATTACCTAAGAATAGTGTATATGATTACATTACATTAACGACACCTGTAAAAAGGATAGTAGGCTTGCACGCTCCCTGAATAATTCCATGAGTTGTAATAAGACCATAGGGACTCCCAGTTTATCTATAATATAATGCTCCCTAAGGGATGGTTTTTTGTCTTGTGGTAACAGCACTTACAATTACATTCCTGCTAATGTTATTGGAGGTCCCTGTGCGTTATCCAGGCTGACTCTGGCCCTTCCCAGCCAACCCCCTATCAGGAGATCTCACAGATCGGTTACCAGGACTTTATCAGAAGACTGTGACACTACTTTACCCCTCCTCAGCCGTACAGAATATATCAGTTTGGGTGCCTCTATATTAGGAGTGCCCGGACTGGCTTTATATAATGCTCGTACTATAAATTCTATTGCATGTGCCTTGGCTAAATCTCTGAATCATACCTCTATCGCTTTATCAGACATACTTTTAAATCTACAAGGCGTGCGGCACCTGAGGGGTTAATTGCCTCTGATCGCAGCGCTCGGTCACAGGCCGGTGCCGGCAGTGTGTTTCTTCTGCCTGTATTTATATATGAAACGTTACTAGTCATTGGTGGCCAGTGCTCCCGCCCCCCTCCGCCCCTCTCCTTCTATTGGTGGCAGCGGCAGCACAGGGGGAGGGAGAGACCGCCTCCTACTCCCCGTGCTGAGGGAACATGGCCGCGCTGAGAGCCACGTTCTCTGATACTAGGCTGTGCAGTAGTGCAGCCCAGTATCGATAAAACACCAATCCTGGTATCGAGCTCGATACCAGAGAAAAGTATCGAATGGGTATTGAAACTTCGATACCCGAAACAACCCTAAAGGGATATATTTAATCTCAGCCTGGCGTAGTCTTTTTTTCACTTCTATAAAATGTCCTCGTTCTTTTTGCGTTGTTACAGAGTAGTCTGGGTATATTGAACCCCTTGAACCATTAATTTCAACCAATTCTAATGCTCTTATTCTCCTCATAACCACTTCTTTATCCTTAAATGGGAAAATTTTTGTGATAATAATTCTAGATAGGTTTCCTGGTATATTTTTCCCTGGAATTCTATGTGCTCTCTCAATTATGAAGTGACTGGACAAGTTTTCCCTTCCTACCACTTCAGTGATCCAGTTCTGGATATATTGTGCACAGTTCGTACCCTCCTCTTTCTCTGGTATACCAATTAGCCGGATATTACTTCTCCTCCTCCTTAGGGTACTTTCACACTTGCGGCATGGCTATCCGGCAGGCTGTTCCGGCGGGCGAACAGCCTGTCGGATCCGCCATGCCGCAAGTACCCGTGTGCTGCCGTGCTGCCTCTTCGACCCCATTGACTATAATGGGGGCGGGGCTACGGCGCAGCACGGCAGTGCACGGGTACTTGCGGCATGGCGGATCTGGTGGGCTGTTCACCCGCCGGAACAGCCTGCCGGATAGCCATGCCGCAAGTGTGAAAGTACCCTAAGTCAGTGATCTTCTTATTTAAATCTGTGTTTACCATTTTCAAAGCTCTAGGTTCTTTTGATAATTCAGAGACTTGATCTTCTACATCACTTATTCATTCTTCTGCCTGTTTTACTCCCTCACCTAACTTTCTAGCATCATCTCTAACCAGTTGAACTTCTGATTTCAATTCACTCATCTGCGTCATAATTACTTCTAAGACACTGTTGGATTTTTTTACTGCTAGCGTAATATCACCCAGTGTCGGTTTTTCCAGAGTATCTGCTTGAGGTAAATCATTTGTTTCCTCAACCAAAGGCTTATTTTAAATATTAGATTTCATTTGGCCTCTACTTGAGCCCATATCCGTTGTCTGGAGAAATTTGTCCATTTTCCCTTCCCGTTCGGCTCTAGTTCTTCCCATATCCTGCTTTGGGGAACCGTACACACCAGATCTTCTCAGTCCCCCCCCCCCTCTCTCCTTTTCATTTCTCGTACCCCTCATCGCTCTTACTATGAAGGGGGTCTTAAGGATACAACTAAGTTTGATATAGAACAGGTGGAACTGTTTATAGCATATAAATCAGCTATAAGACGTGGGTCCTATATGCATCCAAGGGGCAATTAAATATATTATATAGATCGTTTTATCACACCTTGATCGCACATAGCCCCCAGGTCTACTGCATATACACCCAAAGTAGGGTCACCAGGTGTAATACAATGTAAACCAGTATATCCCATAGACCACCCATAACACACAGACCCCCTACCTTCACAGAGGTTAGTTTAGTGAAATATAACACATATATCACTTATAGTTCGTACATAGCATATAACACAGATAGCCTACACGCCGGCGAATTCATTTAGTGTACATAAAAACCATATTGCACAAATATCCACTATTGTACACATATCCACATATGACGCAGAAAACCTTTGTGTCCACAGCGTTAGGTAATTTCAATTGATGTGCATAGGTAGTTTATCGCAGATGTGTCCGTAATTATACTTGAGTAACATTTGGCACATAAACGCAATTGCCCGTTATGTCCACAGCGTAGGCCTCTTTCACACTTGCGTTCTGAGGATCCGGCAGGCACTTCCGTCCCGCTGGATCCGTCAGAACGCAAGTCGCCTGAAAGCATTTGAAGCTTAATTCCGGATCCGGATTACTACACTTCAATGGGCATTAATTCCGGATCCGGCGTTACGGCATGACTTCCGGATTTTTGGACGGAGACAAATCCACAGCATGCTGCGGTTTTGTCAATGTCCAAAAAACGTTCACATACTGAACGGAAGACGTCCTGATGCATCCTGAACGGAATTCTCTCCATTCAGCATGCATTAGGATAATCCTGATCAGTATCTTTCCGTCCTAGAGCCCCGAGGACGGAACTCTAGGACGGAAAGCAAAAACGCTGATGTGAAAGGGGCCTAAGTAGGTTCGCTTATTACTTATAAATAGCACATGTCCCATATATCCGTTACTGCTCATAGGCGACATATATCGCAGCTGAACATAATGTGCACAGATTAGGTCGATTCGGTCACTACACATTGGTAGCATCCATCTCATATACACAACCCCCGGAAGTAAATAGAATGGTTCATAGGACATAAGTAGCATATAAATAGCGTGTATCCCAGATGGTTAAGTTCATCCGTTGATATACGGGGTCTTTTATGGCACATATATCGAACTCCAGTACTCGCGTCCACACATTACAGGGAGTGCAGAATTATTAGGCAAATGAGTATTTTGACCACATCATCCTCTTTATGCATGTTGTCTTACTCCAAGCTGTATAGGCTCGAAAGCCTACTACCAATTAAGCATATTAGGTGATGTGCATCTCTGTAATGAGAAGGGGTGTGATCTAATGACATCAACACCCTATATCAGGTGTGCATAATTATTAGGCAACTTCCTTTCCTTTGGCAAAATGGGTCAAAAGAAGGACTTGACAGGCTCAGAAAAGTCAAAAATAGTGAGATATCTTGCAGAGGGATGCAGCACTCTTAAAATTGCAAAGCTTCTGAAGCGTTATCATCGAACAATCAAGCGTTTCATTCAAAATAGTCAACAGGGTCGCAAGAAGCGTGTGGAAAAACCAAGGCGCAAAATAACTGCCCATGAACTGAGAAAAGTCAAGCGTGCAGCTGCCAAGATGCCACTTGCCACCAGTTTGGCCATATTTCAGAGCTGCAACATCACTGGAGTGCCCAAAAGCACAAGGTGTGCAATACTCAGAGACATGGCCAAGGTAAGAAAGGCTGAAAGACGACCACCACTGAACAAGACACACAAGCTGAAACGTCAAGACTGGGCCAAGAAATATCTCAAGACTGATTTTTCTAAGGTTTTATGGACTGATGAAATGAGTGAGTCTTGATGGGCCAGATGGGTGGGCCCGTGGCTGGATTGGTAAAGGGCGTAGAGCTCCAGTCCGACTCAGACGCCAGCAAGGTGGAGGTGGAGTACTGGTTTGGGCTGGCATCATCAAAGATGAGCTTGTGGGGCCTTTTCGGGTTGAGGATGGAGTCAAGCTCAACTCCCAGTCCTACTGCCAGTTTCTGGAAGACACCTTCTTCAAGCAGTGGTACAGGAAGAAGTCTGCATCCTTCAAGAAAAACATGATTTTCATGCAGGACAATGCTCCATCACACGCGTCCAAGTACTCCACAGCGTGGCTGGCAAGAAAGGGTATAAAAGAAGAAAATCTAATGACATGGCCTCCTTGTTCACCTGATCTGAACCCCATTGAGAACCTGTGGTCCATCATCAAATGTGAGATTTACAAGGAGGGAAAACAGTACACCTCTCTGAACAGTGTCTGGGAGGCTGTGGTTGCTGCTGCACGCAATGTTGATGGTGAACAGATCAAAACACTGACAGAATCCATGGATGGCAGGCTTTTGAGTGTCCTTGCAAAGAAAGGTGGCCATATTGGTCACTGATTTGTTTTTGTTTTGTTTTTGAATGTCAGAAATGTATATTTGTGAATGTTGAGATGTTATATTGGTTTCACTGGTAAAAATAAATAATTGAAATGGGTATATATTTGTTTTTGTTAAGTTGCCTAATAATTATGCACAGTAATAGTCACCTGCACACACAGATATCCCCCTAAAATAGCTAAAACTAAAAACTACTTCCAAAAATATTCAGCTTTGATATTAATGAGTTTTTTGGGTTCATTGAGAACATGGTTGTTGTTCAATAATAATATTAATCCTCAAAAATACAACTTGCCTAATAATTCTGCACTCCCTGCATATGCGCACAGAGCTTAGAGACAGGTAGGTATAATCACCCTGCACTCCTTCATCCAGGCTTAGTAAAGGGTTAACAAAGCATGAGCCCAGAGCAGCTGAACTTCCAAACCTCAGCCCTCTTCGTCCCCCCCTCATGGGGTTGGCAGTTGTCACCTCTAGAGTAATAAAAGTCACGGCTGAGATAGTAATATAAAAGTAGTTTAGACGCAGAGGTGCACAAACAATAGCGCGCTTATAGACATCCACAGTTGGCCAGAGTTAGTCAGTTAGTGAGAGGTTAATAAGGAGTTAATGTAATTTAGCGAGCCAACACATAGGCCTGCCATTCATCTCTACTCCGCAAATCTCACCCGTCTTCAACACCCCTTATCGGGTCACCACTGTTTCTTGTGGTAAAGTACACCGACCAGAGCTGTGGTGCTCAGGAAGCAGGGACATACACACTCCCGGACAGGAGCAGGGGAGGGGTGATAATCTTTCAGCGTTGAAACCTCACTCACATCCCTCGGCCGGAGGACAGAAGTTACTGCTCAGTCTGCAGCATGCACGCCGTTCAGGAATCCCATGCTTCCCATCCCCCACGACACACGGAGCTCCACAAGCAGAAGAGGTTAGAAGCGGAGGCTGAGGGCTTGAAGGAGGAGGGGGGGAGGAACGGCACATCACGGCATCACGTCATGCCGGTACGCCTCCTCCTTTCCTTTTTTTTAAAGGAGCTGTCCGATATGAACGGTGGAATGTGATCGGTTGCTATGGCCAACTAAGCCAGTTATACTTTACACCAGTTTCATAAATAACCCTAATAGTCTGTTTTCTTTGGTTCCGTTTTGTAATATTTATAAGGAACGTAGACAAGGCAACTAGGGAACGACTCAGACACTGAGTCCCAATTATTTTAATGGCCGGCGAACCTGAAAAAACTCCAGCTCATATTTGCAGCCACAAAATACTTACTAGATGTGCACATATAGTCCCACAACATGGACACTGACATACCAGAAGTATCAAGCGATCTACAAGCATTATTTTTTTATATGTGAAATTTCGGCAAAGTATTAATCGCAAGAGCACATGCGTTCGGAAGGCTTGGCCTACCACAACTGGTTTACACCGACTAGCAAATAGACCGATGCGATGGTTGGAGCAAAGTTTAACGAGGAAGAGGAAGACCAGGGTCGGTGCAAGGATTTTTGCCGCCTTAGGCAAAAGAAAAGTTTGCTGCCCCCCCTTGTGACATCACAATGCCCCACCCATATGATCTGCCATATTAACTAACGCCGTGCTGCAGTGCCGCCGTGTTTACATTCAAAATCCTGCAGGGACAGGCTATAAACACCAGAGCCAGTACATTAAGCTGCAGTGGTTCTGGGGACTATAGTGTCCTTTTAATGTGAGGTAAATCAGAGACTAGTGCCAGGAATAATACACTAGATCGCCTCCTTACACCCAGATGAGGATGATGATGGGCTCTGGCTGCAGTCTGGCTCCGCTGGTCTGGTGTAGAACGGACTCTCTGGAGGCCGTCTGTAACTGTGGTCACAAAAATCAGTGTTCTGGGAGAACGGGAAGCAGCTCCGTTTGTTGGGGCCCTTTACACAGCTCAAGGTCTGGGCCCCAGGGCCTGACAGTGAATATGCCCATAAGGCCCACCCATAAGTCCACCTACATGTTCCACCCATGAGTTTGTTCACAGTGGGTGAAGTGTGTAGGGGATGTATTATGTGTTGCTGTAGAGAATCTAATGTGTGTGCTTATGGGATGTAGCGTATAGGGAGAGTCTGTGGAAGTGATGCAGTGTGTGTGTGTAGTGGATGTAGTGTGTGTGTGTGTAGTGGATGCAGTGTGTGTGTGTAGTGGATGCAGTGTGTGTGGCGGAGGCAGTGTGTGTGTGTGTGTAGTTGATGCAGTGTGTGTGTGTAGTGGATGTAGTGTGTGTGTGTGTAGTGGATGCAGTGTGTGTGTGTAGTGGATGCAGTGTGTGTGGCGGAGGGTGTGTGTGTGTGTGTGTAGTGGATGCAGTGTGTGTGTGTGTAGTGGATGCAGTGTGTGTGTGTAGTGGATGCAGTGTGTGTGTGTAGTGGATGCAGTGTGTGTAAAGGTGATGCAGTGTGTGTGTGTGTAGTGGATGCAGTGTGTGTGTGTGTGTAGTGGATGCAGTGTGTGTAAAGGTGATGCAGTGTGTGTGTGTAGTGGATGCAGTGTGTGTAGGTGATGCAGTGTGTGTGTGTGTAGTGGATGCAGTGTGTGTGTGTAGGTGATGCAGTGTGTGTGTGTGTGTGTGTGTGTAGTGGATGCAGTGTGTGTGTGTGTGTAGGTGATGCAGTGTGTGTAGTGGATGCAGTGTGTGTGTGTGTGTGTAGGTGATGCAGTGTGTGTGTGTGTAGTGGATGCAGTGTGTGTGTGTGTGTGTGTGTAGGCGATGCAGTGTGTGTGTAGTGGATGCGTGTGTGTGTGTGTGTGTGTAGTGGATGCAGTGTGTGTGTGTGTGTGTGTAGGTGATGCAGTGTGTGTGTAGTGGATGCAGTGTGTGTGTGTGTGTGTGTGTGTAGGCGATGCAGTGTGTGTGTAGTGGATGCAGTGTGTGTGTGTGTGTGTAGTGGATGCAGTGTGTGTGTGTGTGTAGGTGATGCAGTGTGTGTGTAGTGGATGCAGTGTGTGTGTGTGTGTGTGTAGGTGATGCAGTGTGTGTGTAGTGGATGCAGTGTGTGTGTAGTGGATGCAGTGTGTGTGTGTAGGTGATGCAGTGTGTGTGTAGTGGATGCAGTGTGTGTGTGTGTGTGTGTGTGTAAGGAATCGAAAGCAGTGTGTACGGAATGCGTTGTGTAAATCTGTGTTTGCATGTGTAAGGCTCCATTCACACGTCCACAATTCTGTTCCGCATTTTGCGGAACGGAATTGCGGACCAATTTATTTCTATCTGCACTTCCGGGTCCACACTACCGTCCCACAAAAAGATAGAACATGTCCTATTCGTGTCTGCAATTGCGGACAAGAAAAGGCATTTTCTATGAGTGCCGGTGATGTGCGGTCCGCAAAATGCGGAACGCACATTGCCGGTGTCCGTGTTTTGCGAATTCGCAAAACACACTTGGACGTGTGAATGGAGCCTGAAGGGAAGGCAAGGTACTCCATTTTGTATTGCTTAGCGAGGACGTAACTCATAAGATGTTTAGACTGCTCAGAAAACCACAAGTAACGTATGTAACAAGATGCTTGCACCTGTATCCCATTGCCATATAAGTACATTTCTTGCTTGTCATACTTCTGATTGGAGCAGGGGGCTATTTCCTTCGTATTGAAAAAAATCTCTATGCCACATATATATGAGTGTGATACCCAAAATAAACAGAGCTTTTGTTCAGCATACCCTGAGTTGGTTGTCTGATTGTGGGCTCTCCCGGTACCAGAAAGTGCGCGGTTTCATCCAGAGAACGATTGAGGGACGGAGTGCAGATAACGAGGTTAACAAGGAGTTACAGACATAACTTTTCTTCCTTACAATTTGGTGGCAGCAGGTGGGTTTCGGAAGGTCACCCCCTGTGTCTGGTGAGTAATATTTACTTGCCAACCCAGGGACCCTGAAGAACTCCTGATCGTTGAGATACCCCTCAGGCATCCGGGACGCCAAGGACATATGGTTCTGTGACGACAGACCATCAATATAGTATCAAGGATACTTGAGTCTCAGGGAGACTAAGGCCTCTTTCAGACGGGCGTTGCGGGTGCACTCCGTCAAACAGTGCGGGTGCGTTGCGGGAATCGCCGCGATTTTTCCCTGCGAGTGCAAAGCGCTGTCATGCGTTTTGCACGCGCGGGAGAAAAATCGGCACTTTTGGTACCCAGACCCGAACCTGCACTTCTTCACAGAAGTGCATGTTTGGGTCAGAAATTGTCCCGCTGGTATTATTTCACATTATAACATAGTTATAATGTAAAATAATACCATTGGCCATCTCCCTAATGTTGAACCCGGTGCAGAATGGGTTAAAAATAATAAACTATTCATAACTTACCTGGTCCATTTGATCGCGAAGCCCGGCCTCCTCTCCGTTAGCTTGAAAGATGAAAAGGACCTGTAATGATGTCACAGCATCACATGGCCCAATCACCTGCTCCATCACTATGGTGATGGAGCATGTGATTGGTCCATGTGACCACGTGACATCATCCAAGGTCCTTAAGCACTAGTCACAGCCTGAGGATAGTGATTAGGACCTTGGATGATGTCACATGGTCACATGGACCAATACATGCTCCATCACCATAGTGATGGAGCAGGTGATTGGGCCATGTGATGTGACGTCATCACAGGTCCTTTAGATCATCGATGCTGCAGGAAAGAGAGGACAGATCGCGACTACGCGATCAAGTGGCTAAGGTAAGTTAACTTTTATTATTTTTAACCCCTTCCTCTTCATTTTACACAGCATTCTTTATTAAGAATGCTATTATTTCCCTTATAACCATGTTATAAGGGAAATAATAGAGATTGAGTCCCGTTGCTAAGCAACAATGCGGGAAAATCGCAACGCATCCGCGCCTAGTTGCGGCTGCTGCGATTTTCCCGCATCCCCATTCACTTCTATGGGGCCTGCGTTGCGTGAAAACGCAGAATATAGAACATGCTGCGATTTTCACGCAACGCAGAAGTGATGCGTGAAAATCACCGCTCATGTGCACAGCCCCATAGAAATGAATGGGTCCGGATTCAGTGCGGGTGCAATGCGTCCTCCTCACGCATTGCACCCGCGCGGAAAACTCGCCCGTGTGAAAGGGGCCTAAGAGTCTACTCCCTGGATGAATCCAAGCCAACTACTAACCATTTTAGAGTAATAAGTGAATATTTGTTGTGTGGAATTTGTAACAGGTGGTAAGTGGATGTTAGAGTTTCACGGAAAAATAGAGTTATAAGAATATTTTGTGTTTTGAATTTGTTATATTACTGTCCTGAAGGATTGTTAGACGCCTCACCCCTCTGGCAAGGAGAAATCCGTTATAACCCAGAGATCGGTGAATGCAAGTGGCAATCCGGAAGGTCCTCTTAGGAAGAATTGATATAAGGTTTTGTGACTGTGGTAGGTTCTAGAGAACGATCCTCTTAGTCCGGTTGACAGGTTTTGTCAGAGCCTTCACGGCTCAGTACAGCCAGTTCCAGACAGGAGTATAACTCTATCATCAGTCACAAAATGGGAGATAAAGGCTCCAAACATGAATATCCTCCACCTGAAGAGGGTGAGACATGCAAACAATATGTGGCAAGAGTTAGTCCAACAAACTATTACCTAGTTAATCCATGGATAGACAATTTGGCGGGGTTGACTGAGTTCATGGAGGCTGCAAGTCCGTTTCCCAGAGAGGGAGACAATAGTCCTTATCACATGGATATGGTAAAAGGACTTTGTCTTGGAGACCACAAAGCGTGGCCCCACTTTGAGGGCGACCCCTCTTGGGATATGGACTACATGCAAAAAGGAGGTGAACAGTGGATAAATATAGCCCCTTACTGGTATGATAGAAAAAAAGAATATGAAAAGTAAGACTATAAAAATCCCCTTACCCAAGGATGATAGTCAGTTACATACAATGGAAAAAGAAAGAGATAAAAATGGTAATTTTTCAGTTAAACCACTGGGACCACCCCCTCCTTATACTATTCCCAGTGCCCCGGTAATTACTAGACAACTGTATCCAGTCCTCGGTAAAGAATTTGACGATGATACAGTGGCAGCGGGATACAGTGTAATAGAAATCCTGATCCAGTCCAGGCAGCCGTGGCCCCAGTACATGACCTAGCCCAAGGAGCCATGGCCCTCAGATCAGTTACCAGATCAAAGTGGAATTGTGACAGAAGACGTCCCTGGAATAATAAGTTCCCCCGTAAGTCATCACACAAGGAGGGCCACACAACGTGAGGCAGATGCGGGAACTGGGGTATTTCCATTCATGACCATAGGAAATGAGATAATGAAAAAACCCATAGAAATTGAGGACATAAACAGAATAGTGAAACATTGTCCCAAACCCACTACATCTCCTCAAGGCACCTTAATGTATCTAAAAAAGGCATGTAAGGGCAGAAATTATACACAGGAGGATATGAGACTCATAATAGATGGAGTAGTAGGAAAACATTCAGGTTGGGACTGGACAAAGATACCCTCTGTAAATACTATAGAGGCAAACCCAACAGCAAGTACATACAGTCTGAACACTGAGGCGGGTAGGACTACTATGTGGGGCCAGATTGAAACACATATGTTGGAGGTTTTCAAACAGAGATCATCTCTGCCCGTTGCTGTAGCATGCAAAATGAAAACGGGAGAAGCCGTTACAGAATTCTGGAAGAGATTTTCTGAATGTTGGGTGCATGAGGCTGGGTTACGAGTCCTAGAAAATGACAGTCTCCTCATCTCAACATTTGTTAATAACTTATTACCCTCACTGGTACTCACCGTGAAACAGTTAATCTCTTCCTGGACCTCTGACACAGTTTCTGACTTTGAAAAACATCTGCATGAAAAGGAAGCAGCTGGATGCTTCGGTGACCTCTTTAAGAAAACCTCCACCTCTACACACGCTTACAACCACATCCGAAATGAAAATGACAGAGCATACAACAGAAATCATAATAAAAACAATGCCCCGAGAAAAAATAACAGAGACAAGAGAGTACAGGGGGGAAGTTGTTACAATTGCGGGAAAGAAGGACATTGGGCCCGTAACTACCGAGCTGAGAGAAACCCTCGCCAGTCCCCTGCACGTAACTCACAAAATCCAAACAATAATGCTGCTCAGAATGTTAATGGTCCCCGATTCCCCGTGGATTGGAGGCAGCAACCTCAGTCTCCATACTGAGGATGCCCGGGAGGTGGTTCCCCAACTTTCACACGGATCACCTCAAATTGGAAACAAGACCCCACCATCTATCTCTTGGTCGATGGTAGGGAGACAATTTTTCTTGTTGATAGTGGGGCAACCACTAGTGTTCTGTGTAGTGACCAATACGATGGTCCTTTGAGAAAGTCCACTCCTACAATGGGGATTAACGGGGTTCTAACAAAGACATACACTACTGAACGTTTGGATATCCATACCCTGAGTGGAGATTATGTTGCATCACACTTTTTTCATGTCATTCCTGAGTGTTCTGTTAACCTTCTGGGTAGAGATCTGATCTGCATACTCAGACTCCAGATCAAAGCTACTGAGTATGGACTCGATGTTCAATCTGAAGTAATGGAAATAAGTCCCACTCGGAGACTTTTGTTGTCTGTCAACGGAACAGAAACTTCAGAATTAGATCAGATCAACCCCAGACTGTGGTCACAGGATGATTATGATACCGGACTGGTTGACTGTACGCCTTACCATGCCACTCTCAAACCTAACATCACCCCCGTATATCAGAAACAGTATCCACTGTCCAAAGAGAAAATCGAGGGTCTTAGACCGATGATAAAAACTTTCCTGGCTAAGGGTATATTGCAGGAAGTAGTGTCACCATACTGTAAGCCCATCAACCCTGTTACTAAGGCTGATGGATCCGTGAGATTTGTCCAGGACTTGAGAGTCATCAACAATCTTATTATGCCAATAGCCCCCATAGTCCCAGATGTCACGCAATTACTCACTGCCATCCCATCAGAAGAAGGATGGTTCTGCATTTTTTTCTATCCCAGTGGACGAACGGACCAGACTTCTTTTTGCTTTTTCTTTCGAGGGACAACTGAGCTGGTGCAGAATGCCCCAGGGATATGCTGATTCACCCGTTGTGTACAGTATTGTCCTCCAAATTACATTGAAATCATGGCACCCCCCCAGGGCTCTGTGCTCCTCCAATACGCGGATGATTTGTTGCTGTGTAGTTTGACAAAGGAGACATGTAAAACTGATGGGCTGTCACTGTTACAATGGTTGTTTGAATGCGGACACAAGGTGTCACTAAAGAAAATGCAGTGGTGTAGGGAGCAAGTTGATTACTTGGGGTTTGTTCTCACAAAAGGAGAAAGGAAAATCAGTCCTGAAAGGGCACTGTCGATATCGGGCTTGGTCACCCCGAAAACCAAGAAGGAAATGCTATCCTTCCTTGGTATGATTAACTATTGCAGACAGTGGATCCCCGATTGCTCATACTATGATAATGTACTGAGACAAGCCACTCTGTCAGAAATGCCAGATTTTATCAAATGGTCACAAGAAATGCATGACGCTTTTGAATACTTGAAATGTGCAATGATGACAAGCCCAGGGTTGGGTCTCCCAGACTATAAGTTAACATTCCACGTATTTGCACGCCAAAATTGTAAAACCATGGCGGGGGTACTGACGCAGAACCATGGAGGGAAGTTGCGTCCTTGTGCTTTTTACTCGAAAGTGATGCCAGTGTCTGTCCAGGGAATGCCATCATGTCTGCGGTACCTTGCTGCCTGTGCTATGGTCATTGAGTTAGCTGACCCTTTTACTTAAGGACATCAAACCGTCCTACACACCACACATGACGTACTCGGACTTCTGAAGGGGTTGCATACACAACACATGTCTGCTCAAAGACTGTCAGGTTATGAAATCCTCCTACTGAGCAACCCCGTCCTGCAGGTCAAATACTCAACCACTGCCGCTGGACCTGCCCCTATTTTAAATGCCCTGTTAGGGTTAAAAGGGTCAGAAGACTTTATACCAGACCCTCATGACTGCAACCAGTGTCGGACTGGGGTACCTAGGGCCCACCAGTAAAATGTATTATTTGGGGGCCCACCATACGGATACATCCAAATATAATAAATAATTGAACAAGTTTTTTTATATGAACATAGGCTGGTTGAGGTGCTGTACATTGAATATATGAATGTAGTGCAGTAAATCTACTGTGTTATGTGCCACTTGTGCAGGGGGTGGGAGGCTAGGGGCCCACCTAGCTCAGGGGCCCACCGGGGGATTCCCCTGTACCCCTGTGGGCCAGTCCGAGCCTGACTGCAACAAATGCATCTCTTATGAGACCTCCCCAAGATGTGACTTGTCCTCGGTTTCAATACCTGACGCACGTGAAATCTTGACACGACGTACTATGCAGGGTATGCCATTGTACACCTCCCAGACATTGTACTAGAAGCAAAACCTATTCCATACCAGTCTGCACAAGCTGCTGAGCTCATTGCACTCACCAGGGCATGTCAACTATATGCAGGTAAAGAAGTCACCATCTACACTGACAGTAAATATGCACACGGAGTAGTATGGGACCACGGTATCATCTGGCAGAGGAGAGGGTTCATCACCGCAGATGGTAAGAAAATTGCCCACTCACAGTTGGTCACTGAATTGCTAGCTGTCTTGTTGCTACCAGCACATCTGGCCATCATACACTGTAAAGCACACACGGGTTCAAAAGATCATGTCTCACAAGGAAATGCTTTTGCTGACGTTACTGCTAACGGCGGCATTGCAGACCACAGCTACTTTGCGGTTGCCCCTTCTACTTCCTCCCTCACTTGAAGAGTCTCAAATGTTGGTAGATTTGCAAGCCTCAGCTACTGAGGAGGAAATGAAAGACTGGTGCTATCCTGTCTTGCAGAAGAATCCCAGAAATGGATTAGTCTGCAAAGAGGGGAAGCCATGCATACCTCAGCACAGTGCATCTCTCTTTATAGCACACTTTCATGGAGTAGGACACAACAGTGTACAAACAACACTTATGCTCCTCAAACAAGGATTTTACATCACCAATATTGACGAGATAGTGAAGGATTACATAGGAAGAAGACCTGGAACAAATCCAGGATGAATATGTGAGAAAGATGGTAGATACCTTGTCCAAACTTGAGGAAAAAGTTGCTTGTAAGTCTCCCTCTCTCCCACAGGAGCCGACACATCCCTTCCAGGTTGGAGATGAGGTTCTAGTGAAGTCGCTCAAGAAGGGGAGAAAACTGGGAGATTTCACGTTTGGCCTCCCGACCACCGTCGTGGCCATCACCCGCACTGCTGTCCTTACTGACAACTCACCTACCTGGATACACGCCACAAGAGTGAAACTCATAAACCGACCAGGAGAACCAGGTGACAAGGAGGTACTAACGGGGGCAGACAGCCCTGACCTCGAAGAAGGAAAAGCAAAGGAGGTACTAACGGGGGCAGACAGCCCTGACCTCGAAGAAGGAAAAGCAAAGGAGGTACTAACGGGGGCAGACAGCCCTGACCTTGAAGAAGGAAAAGCAAAGGAGGTACTAACGGGGGCAGACAGCCCTGACCTCGAAGAAGGAAAAGCAAAGGAGGTACTAACGGGGGCAGACAGCCCTGACCTTGAAGCAATAGCCCGACAATTCTGGGAGTATGTCAACTCTCGGGGTTGTCTTCTTTAGCCTCATCTTGAAACTAATACTTTTATCTTGTTTGATATATAGGAATGCTGCAGGTTGACATCACTCGAAATAATGGTGTTGTTACCTTTTGGTATAACTCCTCCAATACTCATGTAGCCACCTATACTTTCTGTTGGTGTGAAATCGTCACATGTAGTCATTACACCCTAGGCTCAGGACATTTCTCAGGCGTACATTTGTGTCACAGGGGATACTGGGGAGAAGAGTGTTATACTTGGAAAGCAGTAGGATGGAATGTGGGGATGGATTGGGGATACAGGCCCTCTACAGCAGTGAACAGAAAAGATAAAAATGGGAGATCTCTTATTTCTAGAATAAAACTTACCACTTCAGGGGATTGTTATATATACAATCTAAAGACATGGACTCGAGACACTGTCACAGCCCCACATGCCAAAATAGTGTTGAACATAGAAAACCCAAATATGTCTTGGGGGGTGTATTTCAACAGAAAGTATGGATCAACTATCGTCCCCTTTTACTTAAAAGATATGTATAACAATAAAGAATATCCAAAAAAATCCGCAACCACTTTCTAATCCCCTCCGCCCCCACGTCCAGACTTTTAAAGACATGGTGGCCATGGTGGATCCTACCTATGAGGACACCCTGGCCGTGGAGGCGGGATACTCTGATGTGAACTGGTGGTTGGAGTGGATGCGATTCAATGCTTTGTCAGCACATAAATCCAACTGCTATGTGTGTGGGGCGGCTAAACCCCACCTGGGTACAGTCCCGCTGGTTCTCCCTGGGGACGTTGAGGAATGTTTCCTTAGCCTCTTCACTAACACAACCACAAATCACACGGTCTGTGAGGAATGGAGAAAAAGATATCCCTTACTTACCAAAACCCCCACCCCTGGGGCAGGTATTTACGTATATCCAGGCAATTATACCTGCCACCGGGCAGTGGCGTATCTATCACGAGGCAAACAAGGCATTTGCCTAGGGCGGCACTTCCAATGTGGCGGCAAGATGCCTTGTTTGCCTCAGTGATAGATTTTTTTTTTTGTCCGGGCTGCGCTGCTGGGGGTGCGCCGGCGCCGCTTCTCCCCGCCCAGCGCCGTTGTAGGTAATTTATTCACTCCACTTGCCTGAGAGAAGCGCCGGAAGACTCACACAGGCGCACTGGCAGAGGCATTGAAGTGCGCATGCGCCTGCCAGTGCGCCTGTGAGTCTTCGGCGCTCTCTCTCAGGCAAGTGGAGTGAATAAATTACCTACAACGGCGCTGAGGCAGGAAAATCTGTGGAATCGGATGACACTGGGGGAGAATCTGTGGATGACACTAAGGGGAGAATATGTGGATGACACTGAGGGGGGAATCTGTGGATGACACTGAGGGGGGAATCTGTGGATGACACTGAGGGGAGAATCTGTGGATGACACTGAGGGGGAGAATCTGTGGATGACACTGAGGGGGAGAATCTGTGGATGACACTGAGGGGGGAATCTGTGGATGACACTAAGGGGGAATATGTGGATGACACTAAAGAGGGGGAATCTGTGGATGACACTGAGGGGGAATCTGTGGATGACACTGAGGGGGGAATCTGTGGATGACACTGAGGGGGGAATCTGTGGATGACACTGAGGGGGGAATCTGTGGATGACACTGAGGGGGGAGAATCTGTGGATGACACTGAGGGGGGAATCTGTGGATGACACTAAGGGGGGAATCTGTGGATGACACTGAGGGGGAGAATCTGTGGATGACACTGAGGGGGAGAATCTGTGGATGACACTGAGGGGGGAATCTGTGGATGACACTAAGGGGGAATATGTGGATGACACTAAAGAGGGGGAATCTGTGGATGACACTGAGGGGGGATCTGTGGATGGCACTTAAGGAGGGGGATCTGTGGATGGCACTTAAGGGGTGGATCTGTCTGTGGATGGCACTTAAGGGGGGGATCTGTGGATGACACTTAAGGGGGATCTGTGGATGACACTTAGTGGGATCAAGGGAGGGGTGTGAGGTGTGGCTGTCGTTATTCACTTTTAAATACAGGAATACAGGAAAGGATGGAGCCTAAAAGGAAGGGCGGGGTTTACAGAGAAAGGGGTTTGGCCTTGACAGGAAGGGGCGGGTCAAATTTATATTAGGGGGTGCCCGAGTTTAGTCTCGCCTAGGGCAGCACAAAACCAAGATACACCACTGCCACCGGGGAGGAAACAGGGGCTGGTCTCTGGGCAATTTCACTGAAGGGTATTGTGCAAATTATAGTCTCCTGGACCCCAACGTCACATAGAACCAAGTGTTCTCTCTGGGTGATGTTTATTGGATATGTGGTGATCTCAAAATACGCAAAGCCATAATGAATATTCATATTGTTACAGAACAAGAACTACATGACAGCCCTGTAGGGGTACGCTCCAAAAGATCTGTACCTATCCCGGGTAGTTTTGATCCCCATGCGTACATAGATGCCATAGGCGTCCCAAGAGGGGTCCCTGATGAATTTAGGGCCAGGGACCAAGTAGCCGCTGGCTTTGAATCCATTCTTCCTAATATAACTGTGAACAAAAATGTTGATTGGATCAATTCTATTTTCTATAATCAGCAGAGGTTTGTGAACTATACCAGAGATGCCCTACAAGGTGTGGCTGAGCAACTACAGGCCGACTCCATTATGACATTTCAAAATAGAATGGCCCTTGACATGATACTGGCTGAGAAAGGGGGCGTCTGTAAGGTCCTCACAGACCCCACCTCCTGTTGCACCTTTATCCCCAATAACCCGGGCCCTGATGGTAAGGTAACACGGGCCCTGATGGTAAGGTAACCCGAGCCATTACCAGGCTCACAGAATTATCTGAAGAACTGAAGAGAAACTCAGGGATTTCCAACCCATGGGGAACATATTTTGATTGGCTTGGTAACTGGAAACAAGCTTTAACACAATTATGCATCATCATTCTTGTAGTAATCCTTTTAATTGCTGTTATTATGCTTTGCGCTATACCATGCATAAGGAAATTATTGACTAAGGGGGCTGAAGGGAAGGCAAGGGACTCCATTTTGTCTCTATTGCTTAGCGAGGACGTAACTCATAAGATTCTAGAAAATGTCATGTACTTTGCCTAGTAACCAACAACATTTTTAGCACATTGCCTGAGCCTGTCCAAATAAGTATTCTTCTGTTTGTGTCTACTTCCCATTCGAGGAAAAGCCAACTTCCTCTTTTAGTTAAGTAACTTTCATGTTATATATATGAGTGTAATGCCAAAAATAAACAGAGCTTTTGTTCAGCATACCCTAAGAGATGGATTGTGTTTCAGTGTGTGTGTGTGTGTATGATGGATGTCAATCCCCCCCCCTCCAGTCACTCTTTCCCCCTTCTTGTCACTCTCATTCCCCCCCTCATTACACTCATTCCCCCTTCCCTCCCTTGTCACCAGCTGTACACCCCATACCGTACCATCACTTCACTGGCGCTGTTGCTCCCACTGGGCTCGGTGATGGGAGGCCAGGTGCCTTCTTAAGGCGGTCGTCCCCAGGTGAGTGTTGGGCTTACCGCGACTTATGCATTGACAGCACAGGCTGCAGATGGCAACACTATTGTCAGCAGCTGACACGTTAAAAAAAAGCCCACACTGCAGAAACATGTGCCGACGTCCTGGGAGCGCCAGATGTGACCGTGCATGGAGGATGGCTCGCTCCTGATACATTAGCAGTCTGGTTTGTCCCTCCTGTGCAATGTAAGTTCGGCCTGCTTATCCTCCCTATCTGCTGCTCCATCTCTCCCTCTGAACTCCCCTCCTCTTCCTCTCTTGTGGGCATCCACGTTACGTCCATAGACACGTCATCATCAACGTCACCTTCCCCACCACTAACATTAGAGATCTCGGAGTAAGCAGCAACAGGGGAGACCAACCTCCTTGGGCTGATCTGGGTACTGTCGTCAGACCGCTGAGTGGCGGCTGTTGCACTTGCTACCTCCCATTCCTGATCCAATGCCAAGAATTGCTGCGCATCGGAAATGTCTTTTGATGGATCGGAAAATAATTCCTGTGACTCAAGATGGTGGTGGTAGTGGTGGTGTCTTTGGGGGTGCACACAGCAGAGAGTGAAGAGGGTGCAGATACAGAGGATGAGGAGGGTGCAGAAGCGGAAGGCTGAGTGAGCCACTCAACCAAGTCTGGTGCGTCCTTTGACGAAATTGAACGCACCTTCTGCAACTTCCCACTTTGGCTCCGGCCTGGTGCTCCTGCCCGACCCCTACCACCCCTGCGAAAGGGCCTGCCTCTTCCTCTGCCTGTCATTTTTAAACGACCCGGTGGCAAAGGTCTATAAAGAAGCGCAGTGTATGTGGAAGAAGGTATATAACACCCTGCTTCAATATGTCGTTTTGGTGTCAACTGGTCTATAATCACACCAGTTTAAAAAAAAAATTAAAAAAATTATTTTATCACTGTGTCTAGCAGAGGTAATGCAGTGAAAGCGGCTACATTTCTCCAGTAGTGTATTAGTAGATAACACCCGGCTTCTATATGTCGTTTTGGTGTCAACTGGTCTATACTCACACCAGTTAAAAAAAAAATGTATTTAAAATTTTCTGACTGTGTGTAGCAGAGGTGACGGAGTGAAAGCGGATACATTTCTGCAGCACACAAATTCACTATTTGAGTATTATATTCTTAGATAACACCCCGCTTCTATATGTTATTTTGGGGGACACTGGTCTATCACACCAGTTATACTTCTTTATAATTGCGTTTGTGGCTCTTTGTAGTTGTAGTATCGCTGCAGAACCGATCACCAGTCACAATGCTGCACTATACAAATCCACTAGAATATGCTTTCTATATTATATATATATATTATAAGTGTATAACACTCCTCAGTACTGCACACCAATCGATAGCACACCTTTACCAGTCCGTAAAAGGACTTTTGTGGACCTATTAGCTAGCGATTTGTGTCACTATTAACACTCTAACCTCCTGTCCCTGCTCCACACAGCAACCTCTCCCTACACTGACAAAAGACGGAATGTAAAATGGCAGCCAGATCGAGTGTCCATGTGCTGAAACGTCTTAATTGGCTGTCCTGTACCACCTGATGGATGTGTCATGGGTCAAAGTTCTCACAATGTAAAAAAATATGGCGCCGGCGAACATTGCCATATGTTCGCATGTTCGGCGAACCTTGAACGAGTACAGTTGGCCGTGAAACGACCGCCGGGGCGAACCGCAAGGCCGTCTCTACATGTGACCCTGCGTATCCAGGTAAAAGTAGTGAATGGAGGAGTCGAACTTCGACAGTATTCCCAGCTCCGACATCTTCTTATCGTGTCTGTGTAAAAGCTGCTTGCATGTGGTTCTGTCTCCTCGTTCTTTTGTTAATAGTTGACTGTATTACACAAACACTAAGAGGCTGGAATAACGAGAAGACTTATTCCACCATTATTCCTGTTCAGGTACCCACAGGTGCCATATAATGTTCCTAACGGAATGCCAGAAGGACATACGACTGTACATCTGTGTAAAGCAAAAGGAATCCCGGCAGACGCTGTGATTCCTTTTGCTTTGGTCACGTGGGGCGTCCGCTCCTTCCCGTTGCATTGCAGCAAGCCGGCTGTCTCTGCTTCATGTACATCTGTGTAGTCTGTGGATGCATTATACAGGACTCTTCTGGGTCCATTGTATTCTACTAGCCACTAATTCATAGTCACATTGAGCTTGACAAAGGCTAGTATATAGCCGAAACGTAGCTGCTTTTTGTACGTGCACTAACGCTTGGGATTGCGATCCTTAATAAAGGACATTCACCGTAAATGCTGCCTGCGATGTATATTTTTTGCTGGATTTGAGTCCGAACGAGTCTAGGACGGAAGGCGCGCTGATGCATCAGGTGTGACCGGGTGATCAGGAGTGCTGCTTGAAATACGGATTGCTGACTTTGGACTCTGAGAGCGTGCACCGGGTTTGCTCTTCAAAGATGGAGGGAACCCATGGATCCGGTAAGGTCAAAGATATCGCACCCTTGAACACGTGCATGTACACTGAGGAACAGATTCTAAGACTCGTTGGGAGTGAGGGAGGGGATGTAGCTTTCTTAAGCACCCCCTCCGTGGATCTCCTTAAGAGGAAATTTGAGAACGAGTCTAAAAAACTCATTACTTTGGACTTACATCTTAATACCCTAAGAGAATACTATCGGGCGAGACGAATCCCTCGAGGATTGAGAACACATCTGAGGCCGACCCTCTTCCCTAATAATGAAGAATTTTGTAAAAATTTGAAAGCATTAATGACAGACATGCATTTGAGTTAATGCTACTGAATATTGACTTCTTATGTCAGGAGATTGAGGGTGTGAAGCGATCCATTGGTCTGTTGGAGACCCAGATCCAGGGTCTAGTGGATAATGAGACCTTTGAGGGCTTCAAGGAGAAAATTAAAATATACACTCTGAGACATAAGACAGAAGTCGAAAAACTAAACGGGACAAATGGTACCGTGATTTGGAAGATTACCAAACAGGCCAGATTTACACTTGGCAGCAACAGCATCAGAATAAATCACGTAAGAAGAAAGGGAGGAAATTTGATCAGGGTAGATTTGGCTTTACTACTGGAGATTCCGAATCCTCTGACGATACCAATAAGCACACTTTTTAGATCCCCGTCAGGGAGACACAGGGGCGGTGCCGCAGGGGGAGGAGACACCACAGAGCAGAGAAACACCATGCTACCACCCTTCCAGACGTCCAACAGGATGACAAGAGGGCGGACCACGAGACGCAAACAGACTCCACTAAGAGACTAGTTGTGAACATTTCTTCTATGGAACTATCCGATGACCAATTGAAATTGCTGGAACGGGGCTTGTCATTCTGTCCTAAACAGGAGAGGAATTGGTTTGACTTGGAATTAGAACTACAGCGTTTTTTCAGAACATTGAGGATAAAAGCTTTTTTTTCCACAGTTAACGTATCCAGAGATGCCAATGTGGGCAAAATAGATGATGATGGAAAGTTTAAATTGAAATCTTTGGGACTGCATTTGAAAAGTAACTTTTCTCCTCCCCATAATAATCATGTGGTCGAGGCATATGTGGATATTGTATCCAAACAGATCACACAGCTGAGGGAGCAGAGCAGCCATGGGGTGGCGTCGAATCTGACCAGGGATGAGAGACAGGCACTGACACAGTTAGAGAACAATGAGGCACTCACGATTAAATCTGCAGACAAGGGAGGGGCGGTGGTGGTGATGGACACGGTGGCTTATGAACGGGAGGTACTTAGACAGTTGGATGACCGTGAGGTGTACATGATATTACGGAACGACCCCAAGTGGGAGATTATGCGTAATCTCGAGATGATCATCAGTGAGGCCCGAGATGATGGCGTCATTGATGATGATATAGGGGAATTTTTGTTGATAAAACACCCGGTCACTCCTCTGTTCTACGTGCTTCCTAAGATTCATAAGAGTCTGATTGACCCCCCTGGACGCCCGATTGTTTCAGGGAGGGGGTCAATATTTAGTAATATTGCCATCTTTTTGGATAAAATCCTACGTGTCCACGCCACCAGCGCCCCTTCCTATATTAGGGATACGAGTCATTTTCTCTTGAAACTTGGTGAATTGTCTTGGCCTGGCTGTCCTCTCCTGGTCAGCTTCGATGTTGTCTCGCTATACACAGCTATAGAGCACACGTTTGGATTAAATGTCGTCGATGTGGCCCTGGCCGGCGCCGGGCTCCCCCCGAGTGGTTGTAAATTTGTCCTTCGCTTGCTGGAGACACTACTGAAGCGGAATTATTTTCGCTTTGGTGATGTCTTCTACCAACAACAGTGCGGCGTGGCCATGGGGTTGAACGTGGCCCCGACGTATGCCAATATGTTTATGGCATATGTGGAGGACAGGTTTATTTATAGATCTATCCGCTTTGGGGGTGCCCGGTGCTGGTGGCGCTACATCGACGACATTTTTGTAGTGTGGGATGGAACATATGACCAATTGGAGTTGTTCCATCATGAACTCAATACCTTTGTCCCAGGTCTGAATTTTACAATGACGATGTCGACATGTGAACTACAATTCCTAGATGTGTTGGTACAGTTTAACGATGGGGTGGTGACGACAGACATGTATTACAAGCCGACTGACCGCAACAATTTGTTAAGGTTTGACAGTAGCCATCCACATCGGATGATTCAATCACTACCATGGAGCCAGATGCTAAGAGTGAGGCGGGTGGTATCTGAGGAGGTACGGTTTGACCAAAGGACAGCAGAGATGGGTGACAAATTTCTGAGTAGGGGTTATCCTCGTAAGTTAATCGGACGATTAACACAGAAGGTACGGACGGTTAATCGAACTGAGACTCTACGTACTAACATAAGAGAGAATGACAGTCAACGTATCCCGCTTGTCTCTACTTTTGGTGCCCACAGTGAGGTGATAGCGAGAATCATACGTAAAGAATGGCATATTCTACAGAGGGGCTTACCAACGGTTAAGGAATTTGGAGAGGTGCCCATGATGGCATATAAAAGGGGTAGGATTCTACGGGACAGACTGGTGAAGACTGAGCTGAAGAACTCCATCGATGATGGACAGAGATACTTGGCCCCGAGAAAATGGGGTGTTACCCATGTCTCGGGTGCTGCAATTGTGGAAATATGGTGAAGGGTGATACCTTCACCCATCCCTATAGCGGTAAACAGTATAAAATCAGAGATTTCTTCACCTGTCGGTCCCGTGATATTGTCTACATGATCTCTGCCCCTGTGGCCTCATCTATGTAGGTGAGACCACCATGGAGGCACGTGAACGGATTAACTCCCATAAAAGTAATATCAGGAGAGGATTATTGGACAAACCGGTGGCTAAGCACTTTGTAGACTATGCCCATTCCGTGAACCAATTGAGGTTCCGCATCATTGATTCTGTGGGACCACTGAGACGAGGGGGATAAAAATCGTATACTGCGCAAGAAAGAGCTCAGATGGATTTTCGAATTAAGAGCGCTCCAACCTTATGGGATGAATATAGAATTTAACGTTATTAATGTCTAAGTTTATGTGAATGATATGATCTGGTTCCTCATGATTATGTTTTTAATGTGGTTTTTATTGGACACATTACTGTCTCACATGTAAAACACTTTTTATATGTTCACTGATGTCACATCCACGAATGGACCTCTTAGGGTCCCATTGTTTATCTCACTGGAGCTTACTCTGCATTTCTATTATCGAGTTGTGTGTGGCTGTGGTAGGTTCCATGACAACGGACTCGACATCCGGAGCGCAGTCGCATTGGGGACATAAGAGCCTGCCATCACGTGACCACATTGACGTGAGCGTCTGTGATCGCGTGAGTGGGATAAGGGTATGTGTTGTTGTGGTGGTTACCTTGGTAGCGGTTCCGACGGCTGGAGCGCAGCAGTGGTGAGGGCGGAAGTGCCGGCTATCACGTGATCGCAGTGACGAGTGAGTCAGCGATCACGTGAGCGGGGTAGTAACCTCTGAACTCTAGCAGACATGCGCAGTGGACTCTGACAGACGCGCCGGATGCCGAATGTAGCCGCACATGGATACCACCTGAGAAGATCGGTATGTGCTCTGGGCTATAGGAGTTTATACAGATGTCTGAATAGATTATGCAAATGAGGGCTAAGTTGAGACTTAATAGCATTGGTTGTATTTGATCTTAAGGGGTGGGGACTTTGATATTTATAGCCACTAATTCATAGTCACATTGAGCTTGACAAAGGCTAGTATATAGCCGAAACGTAGCTGCTTTTTGTACGTGCACTAACGCTTGGGATTGCGATCCTTAATAAAGGACATTCACCGTGGATGCTGCCTGCAATGTATATTTTTTGTTGTATTCTACTGGGCAGAGAGGGACTAATGCACTGTTAGGCCCCTTTCACACGAACGAGTTTCCCGCGCGGGTGCAATGCGTGACGTGAACGCACAGCACCCGCACTGAATCCTGACCCATTTATTTTAATGGGGCTGTGTACATGAGCGTTTTTTTTTTTTTTTTTCACTTCTGCGTTGCGTGAAAATTGTGGCATGTTCTGAATTCTGCGTTTTTCACGGGGCTGCGTGAAAAAACGCATCGCATCCGCAAGGAAGTGCAGGGGAGATGCGTTTTTCACTGATGGTTGCTAAGAGATGCTGTTTGTAAACCTTCAGTTTTTTATCACGCGCGTGCAAAACTCATCAAAACGCATTGCACCCGCGCGGAAAACACTGAACAACTGAACGCAATCGCAGGCAAAACTGAATGGCTTTGCCTGTGAAATGGCACAGTTTTCACTGAACGCATCCGCAACGCATCCAGACCTAATCCGGACACGCTCGTGTGAAAGACTTGAGCTATATTTTCAAAGCATGTATTTTATGGAAGTGTGATTTCAAAATCTAGAAATGTTTAATAAACTGATAGCATCTTGAACTATTTAAACGAACATTTTGAGAGAAATGTGACACGGATTGTGGCTAATTGTAATCTTTATTTTTTGGCAGGTGCACGGTCTGGTGATATCAGAGGCGTACAGCAATAGGGCTAATAAATGGATAATGAGACGCGCTGGATTGCTGGTTCACCAACCAGGGGGCTCGCCGTTCGGAAGTCTCACCCACTACCTTACAAATGAATGGTATTTGTTGGATTGATTGCATACAAGTCCAAGCAGTCCGAGTTTGCCATCTATATGTTGTATTTTAGAATTTTATACTAATACATCTATTAAAGTGTGGATGCAGTTATTCTCAGGTGTGCCCGGTTTTTTATACATTAATACAGCAATAGGGGCTGATGCGCATTACCAGAAAGATACGCGGTGGTGATGTTTCCTGAGAACAGCTAGCCTTAGGGATGGATATTGTATGAACGGTAAGGCATCTTGCACACAAACGTTTTTTTTGCGGGTGTACGGGCCGTTTTTATGAGTTCCGTATACGGACCCATTCATTTCAATGGGTCCGCAAAAAAAACTGAAGTGTTTCCGTATGCATTCTGTTTCCGTGTTTCCGATTTTCCGTTCCGTGGAAAGATAGAACATGTCCTATTATTGCCCGCAAATCACGGTCCGTGGCTCCATTCAAGTCAATGGGTCCGCAAAAAAAACGGAACGCATACGGAAATGCATCCGTATGTCTTCCGTATCCGTTCCGTTTTTGCAGAACCATCTATTGAAAATTTTAAGCCCAGCCCATTTTTTTCTATGTAATTACTGTATACTGTATATGCCATATGGAAAAACGGAACAGAAAAACGGAACGGAAACACAACGGATAACAAAAACGGAACAACGGATCCGTAAAAAACGGACCGCAAAACCATACGGTCGTGTGCAATAAGCCTAAGGCCTTAAGCCTTATTCACACATCCGCAATGTAGTCCGCATGTATTCCGCAATTTTGCGGAATACATGCGGACCCATTGACTGTGAATGGGGCCGGGAATGATGCGGAGAGCACACACTGTGCTCTCCGCATCCGATTTTGCGGAGCCCGCCGCCGATTTTCCGGTCCGCGGCTCCGCAAAAAAAAATAAAGCATGTCCTATTCTTGTCCACAATTGCGGACAAGAAGAGGCATTTTCTACGGAGTTCGGGCAATGTGCGGTCCGCAAAAATGCGGAATGCACATTGCCGGTGTGTCCGTGTTTTGCGGATCCGCGGCTCCGTGGATCCGCAAAACACAACGGATGTGTGAATAAGGCCTTACCATGGCAGCCAGGACGTCACACGTCCGTAGTGTGTTTTGCGGAAACATGGAAACACGGATCCGCAAAACACGGAAACACGGATCCGCAAAACACGGACGGCTGCAATGTGCATTCCGCATTTTGCGGACCGCACATTGCTGGCACTATAGAAAGAATGCCTTTTCTTGTCCGAAATTGCGGACAAGAATAGGACATGTTCTATTTTTTTGCGGAAACGGAAACACGGATGCGGAAACACGGATGCGGAAACACGGATGCGGACATCACATAGTGTGCTGTCCACATCCATTCCTGCCCCTATGAAATGAATGGGTCTGCAACCCTTCCGCAAAATTGCGGAAGGGATGCGGATCCATTTTGTGGACGTGTGAATTAGGCCTAAGTGTTTTATATTTGCCTAGTACATTTTTTTTTTTCTTTTAAAATTCTTTTTATTATTTTATAAAAAGAATAACATTTATCCATTTCCAATAAACGTGTGTGTCGCAATTACACAGGTGTGGATACAGTACATTGCAATAGCACAGCAATAACAGCAATTAGTATGCAAATGAGCGTGGCTCACCATGATCAGTGAGTGCAACAGATTAGAGGACTAGGAATAGAAGCCCTAACAGTAACTAGTGAGCCAGTAAAACCGTGTGTGCCAAGCGTCATCAAGTCGAGAAAGGCGTAGCCAATATGGCTGTACTGTCTCCTAGAAGGGAGGTGAAACGCTTGTAGTCAATAACATAACACGGGGGAGATAACTCGTGACAACAGGACAAGACATGACAGAAAACAGGAAACAGGAGGGGGGGTGACCAGTAAAGCCATTCGGTACGCGTCAGGAGCGTTGTGGTCAGACGTCGGAAGCAGCTGCGCGTTGTCTAAAGCTCGTCCAGGGGCCCATGTCAGGCTGAAGATATTATGGGTCTTAGATTCCCTTACCCCGGAGATCTGCTTATTTCAGCTCTTACCTGGTAGACTCTCCAGACAACTACTAGCTGCAGCCCGTCTACTGATGCCCACACTGTGGAAGGAGCCATACCACCTACACTCAATCGATGGATTGATAGAGTAGATTTTTCCCTTTATTTTTAAAGGGAATCTGTCACCAGGTTTGAGCCCTGTCAGCTAAACATATGCTGACGTTCAGGGTCTCATTAGCATGCCTAATATGGGCTCATCTAAACAAATGGTAGCGTTATTTTGTCAAAAAACAGGTTTAACTAACCTGTCAATCACACATATAAGGAGCTCAAGGGAGGTCCAGCGATGCAGGTGCCGGCCGCAGACATCGCTGTATGGCCAGCGCCGCTCCTAATGCTCCGTGCCGCCTCTCCTCCTCCTCCTGCTGAGCGCAGCACAGCACACGGCGCGTGCGCATTCACTTCAGAAGCCGATCCAAGAAGTCCGCGCGCGCACAGGCATGCACCCGTGCAGACTTCTTGGATCGGCTTCTTCAAGTGAAGTGCGCACGCGCCGTGTGCGTACGAGCCAGCGCTTACAGCAGGAGGAGGGGGAGGGAGAGGCGGCACGGAGCATTAGGAGGCGGCGCTGGCCACATACAGCGATGTCTGCGGCCGGGCACCCTGCATCGCTGGACCTCCCCTTGGGCTCCTTATATGTGTGATTGACAGGTTAGTTAAACCTGTTTTTTGACAAAATAACGCTACCATTTGTTTAGATGAGCCCATATTAGGCATGCTAATGAGACCCTGAACGTCAGCATATGTTTAGCTGACAGGGCTCAAACCTGGTGACAGATTCCCTTTAAGGTTTTTTAGGTTCCAGTTGGCTTCTTACATTTGCTATCTTGAAGATTGAAGGATCGTGTCACCTCGCTCACAACATCATATGCTTATATGCTGTCATTTTTTTTACCATTGTTATGCACTTGTCATCTTAGTTTTTATTTCGTTATGCTCATGGATTGAGCACCTCTTTAACGACTTAACGACACGTGACGTAAATTTGCGTCGTCATGCCGGTAAGAAGATATGGAGCTGTTGCAGATTATGTGCAAGGTTCTGTCGTCAACGGAAGGTACGTGTCACCGAGGTTCCTGGCCTCGGTGAGATAAGAGCCGGATTTTTTTGTGTATCAGCAGCAGCTAGTGCTGTTTGACACATTGATATTTAGTATGGCTACAAAGCCGATCCGGGCCGGCTCTTATTGGGAGTAGGCAAAGAGTTGGGTGGGTGCCTACTCCCCACGGTCCAGGCCGGACTTTTTCCGGGCCTTTAAAAGGCAGCCACCTCAGCAGGTGAGAGGTGATGATCCTGGAAGCTGCTGGTGTTACTGTGGAGCTCTCAGGGCTGAGAGCAAGAGTCTGCAAACAGGCGTGCAGTCTACCTAGAAGCCTCTGGTGGAAACTCTGCGTGGCCGAGCTAACTGCCAGGTGTGAACTAACACCGACCGCTCAGGTGACCTTGCTGTGGGACTGATGTTTTTGCCTTGTGTTTTGCCTCATGTGAACAAGCACTAACCCTCAGTTCACACTTGCGCGTTTTACAGCGCGTTCGAACGCGCTGTAAAACGCTCAACAGGAGAAAACTCATGTTTCCCTATGGGCGTGGTTCTCACCTGAGCGTTTTACAGCGCATTTGAACGCGCTGTAAAATGCCCTACGCTCAAAGAAGTTCTTGAGCTTCTTTGGGGCGTTTTGTCACGTGTTTGCACCCATAGACTTCAATGGGAACACGCATAAAACGCGTGTTTAACATGCGTTAAAGTGTAGATATGCCTTTTTCAATTGGTCTCCAAAGTCACGAACGCGTGTATGACGCGCGTTTCCTATTTGCAAAAACGCGCGTAAAACACGCGTCTCAGAAACGCTCAGGTGTGAACCCAGGGTAAGACTGTTTCTGTTTTGCCTCGTGTGAACAAGCACTAAGACTGTTTTTGTGTTGCTGAGTGTGAATAAAACACTTCTGCTTTACCCAGAGAACTGTGTACCTTGCCTCTATACTGCGTCCGCAAGCCTGTCTACCAGAGCAAATCCCCACAGTAACCATATGGAGAAAACAAAATGATGTTCGGCTCCAAAAAACAAGCAAACCTTTATTTCATGCGGTATAAAAATCCAGACAAATACAAGGCAAACGGTCTACACTGTACCGGTCCTTACTCATGACAAACATTATAATAACTCCCCACTTACCATATACCCCTATCACACCAATCCCTATCCCTATATTATCAAATACAGATGTGGGCTCATGTCTTCCGAAATAAAGCTGTGCAATTCCGAATAAACACAAACAATGGATTAGAGCGGCAACATGAAATCCTGAAACAGACCTACTTGCGTGGTTACAGAAACTGCAAACGGAGTGAATTAATCCAAGTTCTTCACGCCCATTTTTTTCCAGACGGCTCTAAAAAGTAAGAATATTTTGCATTAATTATGATATTTTTTTTTTTTATTGAAATTTAGATAACTAAATATAATCAATTAGTTAAAGTGGTTATCCAACCCCTTTAATTCCCCCCAAAATGGCCGGGCATCTCATACAGGTTATACTTGGATAACACCTTTAAAGGAAATCTGTCACCTGGACCATCGCTATTCAAGTAAAAATGTTGCCTAATAGCGCGCAGTTCCGCCCAATAGCGCGCAGTTCCGCCCAATAGCGCGCAGTTCCGCCTAATAGCACGCAGTTCCGCCTAACGGCACACAGTTCCTCATTTGCAGATGTACCTTTCTGTCTATGATTCTTGTTTTCTTTCTTCAGAAAAGCCACTTTGTGCGATATGCAGATCAGTTAGTAAGGTGCCCAGAGGGGCGTTATTTTCTCTTGAAGGAGCCCAGGCATGCCTCCATCTAGTGCCCGAGCCCTCCCTCATGCAGTGGGCGGACACAGTGCAGCAGGGGCGTCATATCTGAGTTAGGCCTCATGCACACGAACGTGTGCACCCCGTGCCCGTATTGCAGACCGCATTTGCGGATCCGCAATACACGGGCACCATTCCGTGGCCATTCCGCATCACGGATGCGGACCCATTCATTTCAATGAGTCCGCAAATCCGGAGATGCGGAACGGTGCGGAATGGAATGACGGAACGGAACACTACGGAAGCACTACGGAGTGCTTCCGCGGGGTTCCGTTCCGTACTTCCGTCCCGCAAAAAGATAGAACATGTCCTATCTTTTTGCGGAACAGGCAGATCCGCTGCGGCTGCCCCACGGCCAGTGCCCGAGCATTGCGGGCCGCAATTTGCTGCCCGCAATACGGGCACGGGGTGCACACGTTCGTGTGCATGAGGCCTTAGGGTACTTTCACACTTGCGTTGAAGGATTCCGTCAGGCAGTTCCGTCAACGGAACTGCCTGACGGATGCGTTAAAACGTTTGCAGATCCTTTCGACGATTCTATTGAAATAACGGATCTGTCTCTCTGGTGTCATCTGTAAAAACAGATCCGTTATTTATTATTTTACCATTTTTAAAGGTATGCGCATGAGTGGAAGGACGGGTCCGTTAATGTGTCAATGTCGGATCCACCCTTAATGCATTTCAATGGAAATTAATGGAGGATCCGTCATTCCGTCAAGTGTTTCCGCATTTTTGGTCGGAGATAAAAATACAACATGCTGCGCTTTTATCTGCGACCAAAAAACGTGAAAGGACTGAACTGAAGACATTTTGATACATCCTGAACGGATTTCTCTCCATTCAGAACGCATAAGGATAAAACTGATCTGTTTTTTTCCGTTATTGAGCCCCGAGGACGGAACTCAATGACGAAAAACTTTGACGCTAGTGTGAAAGCACCCTGAGGAGGACGGGTTCTTGGGCTCTGCATGAGGGAGAGCTTGGGCACTAGATGGAGGCATGCCTGGGCTTCTTCGACAAAAAATAACGCCCCTCTGGGCGCCTTACTAACTGATTTGCATTTCGCGCAAAGTGGCTTTTCATTTTCTTATGAGTTGTTAAACTCCTTTTAAAGGGGTTGTCTGGGTTCAGAGGTGAACCCGGAGATATCCGCATTTTCACTCAGCCCCCCTGATATGAGCATCCTGCCTGGATGAAAACCCCTTTAAGACCTATTGTTAATAAATAAACATATATAAAAATAATATGAACAATTCACTCAAACTACTAAAAAGAAGGTAAAAGTTATAGTTGGAAGAACTAATCTGTGTCTGCCTGTACCGACCCTGAATTAAAATTAATTAGCTATGTGTCAGCGTTGGATTTATAGCCAAATAGGGCAAAGTCATTTTTTCCCTAGTGGCGGCAGTATATAACCCATGTTTTTTATTATCCACCAGTAAAAGCCCGAAAAAAATTTTGACAATTTGCCCCAACAGTCCTTTTGTTTACAAAGTAGCATGCTAAGGGTAGATTCACACTTGTGGCATGGCTATCCTGCAGGCTGTTCCGGCGGGTGAACAGCCTGCTGGATCCGCCATGTCGCAAGTACCCGTGCACTGCCGTGCTGCCGCTCCGTCCCCATTGACTATAATGGGGGCGGGGGGCGGAGCTATGGCGCAGCACGGCAGAGATCGCCGGACTAAAAAGTCGGACCTACAGTACTTTTAGTCCGGCGATGTCCGGCCGTGCACTGCCGTGCTGCGCCGTAGCTCTGCCCCCCGCCCCATTATAGTCAAGCAGCAGCACGGCAGTGCACGGGTACTTGCGGCATGGCGGATCCGGCAGGCTGTTCACCCGCCGGAACAGCCTGCCGGATAGCTATGCCGCAAGTGTGAAAGTACCCTAACCTGTAAAAATTAAACATTATTTTATGGTTTTGGAAACTTTTACTGTACTACTGAATTCATTATCTAACAATTTATTTTGCATTATAGGTATGTTCAACTCAATGTACAGGGATCAGAACATTATCGACAATTTTGACAGGAAATTCCATCTTTCCTAAGAAACAGACCCCGTGAATTCGTAATTCATGTTTTGAAAAGGTGGACAAGCACCTTAGATGATAAAATGTTTCCTGTCTATGAGGATAGTGGCATTTTCTCTGTCAACTGTGAATCTGATGGAGAAAAAAAATGACACTGTGATCTTAGGAGGTAAATCGCCATCTTGTACATGTGTAGACTGGAAGAAATTCCTATTGCCATGCAAACACGTGTGCAATTTTGCGTTGCGCCCTATGGCAGTGGGAAAAAAATAAATCCAAACTACACAAAACATGCTTTGTTTAGTTTGGACAATGAGTGCATTTCAACCAGCATTGATTTGTACACTGAAGCATTCACTAATGACAAACAGGAAGCAGTCCATGAAACAGTCCATGGTCCTGTTGCAGAAATAAGTAGACGGGACTGGCAGCTCTCACCTGTTCAAAATGACGACCATCCAACAAACGAGCACGGACGATGCACCCAAAGGCAACTGAGCAGAAAAAAAAAAAAAATCCAGCTCCAGCAGTGGATGGGATAGAATTAAATGTCTGTCATGAGGAAGGACTGTACATACTATCTGGTCCGAAACGCGTTGACAATACTGGCATGAATGGTGTCAATATGACTTGGAGTTTTTAATCGCTCAATAAAGACTGGCATTTAATTCTATCCCATCCACTGCTGGAGCTGAATTTTTTTCCTTTTTCTGTTACAGAAATAACATCCTTACCACCACGCCGAGGGAATCAAAGACCGCAGCTGGTAGGAAAATGTGTCCAAACATTTAAAAAAGTTATAGACACAGTGGATTTGATTCAAGACATTGACTATCTCACGGCATTACAATCCGCTGCAAAAGAATTGCTAAAAAAAAAAAAGCAAATTTAAATGTGCCAAAAGACCATGGAATACCCATCAGTCCACCGCCTACCGAATCTAGAAAAAAACATGACCTTAAACCACTCCCAAAAAGAAAGTATGGGAAGCCAAAACAGCCTGGAGCACAAAGGTTCGGCACAAAGGCTGAAGCTCAAAAAATGGATGTTTGGGAAACTGTAGTGACATCTGAACAAGCTTTTTGTACAGAAACTACGTCACCATGGATTACTGCGAAAGGGATTATTTCATCTTATACACATAGAAAAGAGATCGGTGATGGTATATGCTTAGATGACAACATTATTAACGTGTGGCAAAATCCTTCTATCCAGTATCCCACACTAGGCGGTTTAGTGGACACTAGTTCTTTCTCAGAGTACTACCAACGTTGTTCCAATGCAGAGTATGATTCAGATACACCATTTAGGCGCACAATGGCTTATGTCAGAAGCTAATGGGAACAAGATCACGGTCTATGACTCGCTACCATTTTCGGCGATTGCAGAGAGTCTTCGAGAACAACTTATAAAGATGTATGCTCCACTATTTACAGGCGTAGACAAAGTAGTGACTGTTGATTACATCTGTAGCCAAAAACAGGAGGGTGGTGAGGTGGAAATGTTATTATATGTGGACATTTTATTCTAGGATGTGTGTGTTTTAGGTATTGCCATCTGTCTCCCTGTGTCGGATGTAACCGAGGAGCGCTCTAGCAGAGCTTACTTGGGTTGGATCGGGACCAGCGGTAAAACCGTCAGTGTGAAAACCTTCTCATGGGCTTGGAGACATGTTCCCTTTTGGATACATATCTGCTTTTATAAGAAGACATTGATGATCTGCCTTGTCCATATACTGGTACTGTATACGGATAACCGCACTAGCAATGTCTCCGCAGATAGTCTCAGACCTGTAAGAACAAGTAGAATGATCTCACTTAGGTACTGGTCACTCTGAGCAGTATTGAGTGGGGTCCATTCTGATGATGGGGGATGGTCTACCACATGGCTGTTTAGGACAATGGACATGACTCATCCTTACAGGGATGAGGGGTGTGCATTTCCCTGTTCTGCTATCTTGGTGTGGCCCCCTTTCCTTTTCATATGTACATATTGATGTCACTTCCTGTCTGGTCACTTTTCTGTTGTCACTTCCTGTTATGTTGGGGTATTGAGGAAGTGATGTTGGTTGTAGACGTCACTTCGTGTTTTGTCACTTCCTGTTTGGTGAGCTATAAGAAATGAACAGATACTGTGCTGGGGCGCTTTTGGAACGGAATCAGCGCGATAAAAGGATCAACTCCTCTTGACTCTACATGACTCTACTGAAGAGGTACCTCCGGTCCTTACACAAAAGAGCGTATTACATGTGCTTTTGAGCACGGGGGAATTCTTTGTGTTTGGCGCACTTTAGGGCAGCATGGCTACAAAGGGAATTTCTACAACAGTGGAAATGACTGTGGTTTATTTGCCATTGCAAATTGTTTGGTATTGGCAAATAAGCTGGACCCATGTACAATTTGCTTTGAACAAGACAAGATGAGGCAACATTTGGTTTTTTGCCTAGATCAAAAAAAGCTGGAACTCTTTCCATTCTTGTTTGACAATGTTCTGCACGTGTCACCTGTATTAGGAAGCAATGATACTGTGTGACAAATGCCAGATGTGGCTCCACTTTTCATGTACAGGCATAGCAGTCACAGACAAACGAAATAGCAGCAAAAAGATTTTTTTTTGCAACAAATGCAAAACGGACAAACAAAAATAATGTTCAAATAAAATGATTGAATTTGTTTGAGAATATTCAACAGAACTACACTGTAACCAATTTAAAATATGTGCAAGACCCAAAGAAATATTTCATGAAGTAGATTCATAAATTGTATTACATGATTCAAAAATATAATATGATGTAACAAAGAACATTGCAATAAAAAGTGCATATTTAGGTATAATATATAACTATATGAATAACAAAGTGCAATAAAAAGTGCATATTTAGGTATAATATATAACCATATGAATAACAAAGTGCAATAAAAAGTGCATATTTAGGTATAATATATAACCATATGAATAACAAAGTGCAATAAAAAGTGCATATTTAGGTATAATATATAACCATATCGATAACAAAGTGCAATAAAAAGTGCATATCTAGGTATAATATATAACCATATGAATAACAAAGTGCAATAAAAAGTGCATATTTAGGTATAATATATAACTATATCAATAACAAAGTGCAATAAAAAATAAATAAATAAATATACAATGACCTACATGATTAACATAAAGCATAAGTGTGAATAAAGTGCAACAAGGTCAATAGTCATCGTTAGTAGTCCCGAAAACAATGATGCGCTTATCGCTGTAGTGCTTCGTGGCCCCAGACGAAGCATTACGGCAAAATGTGTGTCGGACATTTTGTTGGCTACTAACGGTGACTATTGACTTCGCTGCACTTTATTCTCACTTCTCATTTATGTAATTCATTTTATTTTAAATGTAGATTATGAGGATATCAGAATCAGGTTTACTTCGCCAAACACGACAGGGACGTGTCTGGAAGTTGGTTTGGCACAATGACATACAAGAACAGTGTTTACACGGATCCAGTTTACACTTGCAATGATCAGCTTACAATTGGTGAGGGAGTTAGTAGTCTGGGTGAGGGGGGGGTGTAGGGGTGTCGATAAGATAGTCCAGGTAGGATTCCACGGGGAAGTGGGGGGCACATTTGGGGGGTAAAGTGTTTGTAAAGTTCAGAAGTCTGATCGCCGCAGGAAAGAAAGTGTTCCTCCGCCTGGTGGTCCTGGCGGCTGTAGCCTGAAACCTACGACCTGAGAAGGCGATGGCCCGGGTGAGACTGATCGTCTGCGATCTTCAGTGCCCGTGAGCGCATTCTATTGTCGTGGATGAGATGCAGAGGTGGGAGGGATTTGCCGATGATATGTTCCGCAGAGTGAATGACCCGCCGGATTTTTTTCCGGTCACTGGTGGAGGAGCCAGCATACCAAACTAGGATGGATGAGCTCAGGACCGATTCTTCGGTTGCGGAGTAGAATGACCTTAGGAGCACTTTGGCTGTGCCGAATCTTCTTAGTTGGCGAAGGAAATAATGATATAAATAATGAGTAGAGATGAGCGAACTTCAAAAATTAGTTCGGCGTTCGGGTTGGGATAATCGCCGCATCCCGTTATGGATTCCACTACCGCGGACTATCCCGGCATATGGAATCCATAAGGGGCGGCTTCCATCAACCCGAACTTTGGAAAAGCCGAAGGACCTGGGGTGACGTCACAGTCATGTGATCAGTGCAGGGGGCGTGGCTCAGCTGACATGAGTGCCAGAGATTTAATCTATGGTGACCAAGACTACAGAGCTCGAGGGGGGTAACCCAGTGCTTATCAAAGTTAACCCCTTATGGAAACGGCCCTATTTCACCTTAAGGACCAGGCCATTTTTTTCAAAATCTGACCACTGTCACTTTATGTGGTGATAACTGTAAAACGCTTTTTCTTATCCAGGCCATTCTGAGATTGTTTTTTCGTCACATATTGTACTTCATGACAGTGGTAAAATGAAGTCGAAAATTTTTATTTTTATTTATAAAAAATACCAAATTTACCAAAAATTTAGAAAAATTTGCAGATTTCCAAGTTTCAATTTCTCTACTTCTATAATACATATTCAATAAAAAAAGTTATTGATTTACATTCCCCATATGTCTACTTCATGTATCGATCATTTTGGGAATGCCATTTCATTTTTTGGGGACGTTACAAGGCTTAGAAGTTTAGAAGCAAATCTTGAAATTTTTCAGAAATTTTCAAAAACCCACTTTTTAGGGACCAGTTCAGGTCTGAAGTCACTTTGTGAGTCTTACATAATAGAAACCACCCAAAAATGACCCCATTCTAGAAACAACATCCCTCAAGGTATTCAAAACTGATTTTACAAACATCATTAACCTTTTAGGTTTTCCACAAGAGTTAATGGCAAATGGAGATAACATTTTAGAATTTTGATTTTTTGAAAAATTTTCCATTTTAATCCATTTTTTTCCAGTAACAAAGTAAGGGTTAACAGCCAAACAAAACTTAATATTTATTCCCCTGATTCTTTAGTTTGCACGAACACCCCATATGTGGTCGAAAACTACTGTATGGCCAAATGGCAGGGCGCAGAAGGAAGGGAACGCCATATGGTTTTTGGAAGGCAGATTTTGCTGGACTGGTTTTTTGACACCATGTCCCATTTGAAGCCCCCCGATGCACCCCTACAGTAGAATCTCCAAAAAAGTGACTTTATCTAAGAAACTACACCCCTCAGGGTATTCAAAACTGATTTTACAAACTTTGTTAACCCTTTAGGTGTTCCACAAGAGTTTTTGGCAAATGGAGATGAAATTTCCGAATTTCAATTTTTTGTTACCTTGCCTCAAAAAAAGTGTAATATAGAGCAACCAAAAATCATACTTACCCTAAAATAGTACCAACAAAACTGACACCTTATCCCGTAGTTTCCAAAATGAGGTCACTTTTTTGGAGTTTCTACTCTAGGGGTGCATCAGGGGGGCTTCAATTGGGACATAGTGTCAAAAAACCAGTCCAGCAAAATCTGACTTCCAAAAACCATATGGCGTTCCCTTCCTTCTACGCCCTGCCGTTTGGCCATACAGCAGTTTACGACCACATATGGGGTGTTTGTGCAAACAAGAGAATCAGGGCAATAAATATTGAGTTTTGTTTGGCTGTTAACCCTTGCTTTGTTACTGGAAAAATGGATTTAAATGGAAAAGTTGCAAAAAAATAGCTGTTTTGGGACCGTTTTGTATTTTTTGTTATTTACATCGTTGAACTGACAGGTTAGATTGTGTGCTATTTCTATAGAGCAGGTTGCTATGGACGCGGCAATACAAAATATGACTACTTTTTGGGGGTTTTTGTTTCAGTTTTACAAAATAAAGAATTTTTGAAAAATATTATTTTTTAGTGTCTCCACATTATGAAAGCCATAGTTTCTTTTTTATTTTTTGGGCGACTGTCTTATGTAGGGACTCATTTTTTGTGGGATGAGATAGCGGTTTAATTTGGCACTATCTTGGGGTGCATATGACATTTTGGTCGCTTGCTATTACACTTTTTGTGATGTAAGGTGACAGAAAAATGGCTTTTTTGACAACGTTTTTATCTTTTATGTTTATGGCGTTCGCCTGAGGGGTTAGGTCATGTTATATTTTTATAGAGCAGGATCTTACGGACGCAGCGATACCTAATATGTGTAGTGTATTTAATTTTTTTTAATTTTTATTCAGTGATATGTGTTTTTTAATATACCTTTTTTTTATTTATTTTGGTTTTACACAATAATATACTTTTTGAAACAAAAAAAACATGTTTTAGCGTCTCCATAGTCTGAGAGCCATATATTTTTCAGTTTTTAGGCAATTGTCTCAGGTTGGGTATCATTTTTGCGGGATGAGGTGGCGGTTAGATTGGCACTATTTGGGGGGTCATCTGACTTTTTGATCGCTTGCTATTACACTTTTTGTGATGTAAGGTGACAAAAAAATTGCTTTTTGACAAAGTTTTTTTTTTACAGTGTTTACTTGAGGGGTTAGGTCATGTGATATTTTTATAGAACAGATTTTTACGGACATGGAGATACCCAATATGTCAACTTTTTAGTTTTTTTTTACATTTAACACTAAAAAGCATTTTTGAAACAAGAAAAATCATGTTTTAGTCTGAGAGGCATAGTTTTTTTATACTTTGTGGCCAATTGTTTTAGGTAGGGGCTAATTTTTTGCGGGATGAGATGTCGGTTGGATTGGTACTATTTGGGGAGGCATATGCCTTTTTGATCGCTTTGTATTACACTTTTAGTGATGTAAGGTGCCAAAAAATGGCTTATTTACACCATTTTTTTTTTTTATGGCGTTCACCTGACGAGTTCAGTCATGTGATATATTTTTATAGAGCAGGTTTTTACGGACGCGGCGATACTTAATATGTGTAGTGTATTTTATTTTTTTAAATTTTTATTCAGTGATATGTGCTTCTGAAAGCGTCCTGCTTCCATGGCAACCATCACCCGCTGCCATAAGAGAGCAGCGGGTGATCAATGGGGAGGGAGGGGAGCTCCCTCCCTCTGCGATCCCATCCTGTCGGGGGGCTGCAAAGGTACAGCAGCCCCCCGATGGGAGAGGGAGGGAGCTCCTTCCCTGTTAACCCTTCCATACCGCGGTCTGTACGGACCGCGGTATAGAAGGGGTTAAACGGCTGGCATCTGATCAAGCACAGATGCCAGCTGTTTCTATCAGAGTGTCAGCAATGTGCCGACACTCTGATATATCCACTAGACACCAGGGAATATTACAGAATATTACAATATTATCGCAATCACGATCCCGCCTGCCGCAACGCCTCCCACTGCCCGCAACCACCCCTCCTGCACCCCTGCAGCCACAATATGATTGGGTTTCTATTGTGAAGACCGCGCAGCTTCCATTCATTCCAGAGGTCTAAATAAGAAAGTGGGCTCCAGGATCACGTTTTCCAATGCAGCCGATCACTGAATTTCCAGCTCTCTTTCACCTCCTAGATGTCAGCAAAGAGGGCTCCACATAGTGAAATACCACCACAATTCTTCCATAAAAGGATCATTTATTATACTCACAAAGGTACAAATTTTCATGCGTTTAAAATATCCAAAAATCTGTGCTCGCCCAACCCGGGTTTCGCCTGTATTTGCTTCGTCAGGGGCTGCTCTAGATTTCCTGGTCACTCCCTCCTATTTATATCCAGGTGGATAATTAGTTAAAACTTCCACATTCACTCCGTAGGGTTATTTCTCCCCCCTTTTTCAATTCATTTCACTTTTCAATACATAACATTAATAACATCTATGAAAACTCAATACACGCAGATAAATGCATTACATAAAAACCGCAAGTTCCATCTCGTCCCCATTCACATTTATATATTCTCTCATTGGTATCATGGTTTCTTTCTACCGACATCTCGATCACGGGCTTCCACTGATATACTTCTTTTATCCTCTTAAACATTTATTAACATCAAATTCAATATTTAATCCATTGGGTTGCATTGTCCCTAGTTTGTATATCCATTCCATTTCTCTCTTATCTATTTTTTCACTGGATCTTCCCTCTCCAATTCATTTGGACTTTCTCTAAACCCATAAACCTCAAACCTACAGGATTTTTTCCATGCGTTTTTAAAATGTGCCGAGACACTATGTGTGTCGACCCCTTTTTTAATGTTTCTTATGTGTTCTTGTAGGCGAGTTTTCAATTTCCTGAGGGTACGACCCACATACTGGAGGCCACAAGGACACTCCAGCATGTAGATGACCCCCATACTTTCGCAGGATATCTCCCCTTGTACTGTAAGGGTTACCCCCTTCGTATTCGAGGTCACTTCTTCAATTTTATAGCATTTTTCTTTTTTCAACCGCACCTTACAAGCCGTACAAAAGCCGCACCAAGTAAATTTGTGTTTATTATTTTTTTGTTGATGTATGGGTAGACAGCTATGCACCAATCTATCTTTGATATTTGGTGCTTTTTTATAGACAACCACCGGTTTATCTGGAATAATACTTCCCAATATTGGGTCATTTTTTAATGTGGCCCAATTCTTTCTTATTGCTTCTTTAATGTGACCTGCACTGTTGCTAAACTGAGTGATAAATGAAACGTTCATTTTTTCACTATTTTTTTCTTTTATATCTTTTTTTCTTTCATGTCTAACTTCCTTTGCTATTTCTTTTCTACAGTTTTCCAAACTACTCTCTTTATACCCTTTTTCTATAAATCTCTTTTCTATTACTTCACTCTGCTTATGATAATCTTCAATTTTGGTGCAGTTACGATGTATCCTTTTAAATTGGCTTTTGGGAATGTTTTGTAACCATGGCTTATGGTGACAGCTAGAGGTTTGGATATACGTGTTTACATCCGTGGGTTTAAAGTATGTGACTGTTTCAAACCTTCCTTCTTCTAAACTGACTGTCAGATCCAGGAAATGTACAGAACTGTCACTTACATTACTAGTGAATTGTAACTGCCAGTCATTATCATTTATATACAGTAGAAATTGATCGAGATCGTGTCTGCTGCCCCGCCATACAACCAGACAATCGTCTATAAACCTTCTCCACATTAGGAGACCCTCTCCCGATAGTTTGCTCTGTAGTGTCGGGATGATATATTTCTCTTCCCACATAGCCATATAAATGTTAGCGAAACTGGGGGCGAATTTCGCCCCCATCGCCGTCCCAGCATGCTGTAAATAATATCCACCGTCAAACCAGAAATAATTATGTTTTAAACAAAATTCTAAACATCGTGATATAAACATTTTTTGCTCTTCTGCTTTATCTTTATCTCTCTCCATCACTTTCGCTACCGCAGCAATCCCTTTATCTATCGGGATTGATGTGTATAGCGATGTTACATCAACTGTTGCCAAATATATGTCTCCCTCCAATTGTCCCAAACTTTCGAGGTGCTTAATCGTGTCTCCTGTATCTTTCAGGTATGATGGAATTTGTATTACATATTTCTGCAGATGCCAATCTATATACTCAGAGATGCGGCTAGTTAAAGAGTTTAGACCAGAGACAATAGGTCTTGCTGGGGGGTCGACAGTATTTTTATGAATCTTCGGAAGATAATATATTATCGGGATGACGGGATGTTTCACATTTAGATAGTCATATTCTTTATTGTTTAAAATCTTTTTCTCTTTTCCTTCATCTAATAGTTTACTCATTTCTTTCTTATACTCTATAGTCGGATCTTTCTTCAATACTTCATAAGTTTTTTTATCACTTAACATATCCCGCATTTTTTCTTCATACTTTATCCTATCCAAAATTACTGTCCCCCCCCCTTTATCTGCTGGTTTTACAACAATATTTTTATTATTTTCCAGAGACTTCAAACCTTGATTCTCTGCTTTAGTTAAATTATTGTATTTCTTTCTGATGTCTATTTTTTCCAATTCCTTTAATACTCCTAGCTTAAATGCATTTACACATTCATTATTTTTTATTACTGGAAAAAACTTAGATTTTTCTCTTAAATTGGTATGTATGATGTCTTCTTTTTCGATAATCGCTTTCTCTTGTATTGGATTTGTCACCATATACTTGGCAATATTTAGTTTTCTAATGTATCTATGGACATCTAAAAGTTTGGAAAACTGTAGAAAAGAAATAGCAAAGGAAGTTAGACATGAAAGAAAAAAAGATATAAAAGAAAAAAATAGTGAAAAAATGAAATTTTCATTTATCACTCAGTTTAGCAACAGTGCAGGTCACATTAAAGAAGCAATAAGAAAGAATTGGGCCACATTAAAAAATGACCCAATATTGGGAAGTATTATTCCAGATAAACCGGTGGTTGTCTATAAAAAAGCACCAAATATCAAAGATAGATTGGTGCATAGCTGTCTACCCATACATCAATAAAAAAATAATAAACACAAATTTACTTGGTGCGGCTTTTGTACGGCTTGTAAGGTGCGGTTGAAAAAAGAAAAATGCCATAAAATTGAAGAAGTGACCTCGAATACGAAGGGGGTAACCCTTACAGTACAAGGGGAGATATCCTGCGAATGTATGGGGGTCATCTACATGCTGGAGTGCCCTTGTGGCCTCCAGTATGTGGGTCGTACCCTCAGGAAATTGAAAACTCGCCTACAAGAACACATAAGAAACATTAAAAAAGGGGTCGACACACATAGTGTCTCGGCACATTTTAAAAAAACGCATGGAAAAAATCCTGTAGGTTTGAGGTTTATGGGTTTAGAGAAAGTCCAAATGAATTGGAGAGGGGAAGATCCAGTGAAAAAAATAGATAAGAGAGAAATGGAATGGATATACAAACTAGGGACAATGCAACCCAATGGATTAAATATTGAATTTGATGTTAATAAATGTTTAAGAGGATAAAAGAAGTATATTAGTGGAAGCCCGTGATCGAGATGTCGGTAGAAAGAAACCATGATACCAATGAGAGAATATATAAATGTGAATGGGGACGAGATGGAACTTGCGGTTTTTATGTAATGCATTTATCTGCGTGTATTGAGTTTTCATAGATGTTATTAATGTTATGTATTGAAAAGTGAAATGAATTGAAAAAGGGGGAGAAATAACCCTACGGAGTGAATGTGGAAGTTTTAACTAATTATCCACCTGGATATAAATAGGAGGGAGTGACCAGGAAATCTAGAGCAGCCCCTGACGAAGCAAATACAGGCGAAACCCGGGTTGGGCGAGCACAGATTTTTGGATATTTTAAACGCATGAAAATTTGTACCTTTGTGAGTATAATAAATGATCCTTTTATGGAAGAATTGTGGTGGTATTTCACTATGTGGAGCCCTCTTTGCTGACATCTAGGAGGTGAAAGAGAGCTGGAAATTCAGTGATCGGCTGCATTGGAAAACGTGATCCTGGAGCCCACTTTCTTATTTAGACCTCTGGAATGAATGGAAGCTGCGCGGTCTTCACAATAGAAACGTTATAGGAAGTGAAGTTGAACCTGCCTCACCAAAGACCTGCTGCGCTGACGGAGATTGTGTGGTTTGGGACAAAAAATTTTTTATATATTTTTATATAAATTTTAGAGACAATATGATTGGGGGCTGCAGGGGGGGTTAAAGTTTACTACTTTGGGGGCATTAACTCCCAGATCCTCGTGGTCTGTTCAGAGATTGCACAAAGCGCTGCAAACCGCAGGTCTGAATTGACCTGCGGTTTGCAGCGATCGCCGATACGGGGGGGTCACAGGACCCCCCTGGGCATTGTAACAAGGTACCTGCTGAATGATTTCAGCAGGTACCTTGTTCCGATCACTGCCGGCTGAGCAGCAGTGATTGGAGCTACTCATGACGTACCGGTACGTCATGGGTCCTGAAGGGGTTAAACAATCTCCTTTGTTTGAGATCAATCTCTGCACTTAAGCTGCTGTCTGACCATGGTCTGTCTGACCACTCCCTGCTCTCTAATCAGGAGGGGAGATATGGACGGTAACCTAGAGACACTTGTGTGCTTTCAGAGCAGAGAAATTCTCTCATTTCTTAAACAAGGACTAATATGAAAAGAGCAGTGTATTTAGTAAAATTCTTCGTTTACCAGTCCATGCACCTCTGTTCACTTACCTCTATTAAACTATCAATTAACCCTTATACTTCTCCTAATGGCATTGGTTAAGGTGGTTATTCCAGCAATTATGTAAAAAATGATCAGCCATCATATAGTCCATGACAATACCTTTCCAACAAAGCCAGAACCAGCGCTGCACCTCACATGTTTCCAGAGATCTCCACATTCATTGCTCTTGTAGATTTATATCAAGGTGACAGCTCAGGGGGCGTTACTTTTCTACTGCAGCTCAGGGGGCGTGTTTCAGCTATCCCTATTATAGCTTAAGAGGCAGTTGAAGGATGAAAATGAGCATGTGCGGCCATCTCAGGGAGCCGGTCAAAGAAATAAGATATTAGCGTATTTTTCGCCCCATAAGACGCACTTTTTCCCCCCAAAAAGTGAATGCTGACATTTTACATCGGCGATGTATGAGCGGGGAGGGACTGGGAGGAGGAGCTGGGGGCCGGCAATTGTGGCGGGGCCGCTGCGTTCACTGTACTCCGGCCCCGCCGCTCCAGTGCTGCCTTATGCAAATATAAAATGGCTCATTAAATTAAAGGTGATTAAACGATTAAACATGCCCCCTCACTTGTAATATTACCGAACACAGTAACAGCTTCTGTACGCCGCAGGCAGACCGGGCGGGCGGCAGCGTAACTCCTTGATGTCACGTGCCTGCGCAGCCTACTTTATGAATGAAGCAGGCGGCGCAGGCACATGACGTCAGGGAGTTACGCTGCCGCCCGGTGGGCCTGCGGCGTACAGAAGCTGTTACTGTGTTCGGTAATATTACAAGTGAGGGGGCATGTTTAATCGTTTAATCACCTTTAATTTAATGAGCCATTTTATATTTGCATAAGGCAGCACTGGAGCGGCGGGGGGTCTATGGATGACACGGTTATGGGGTGGGGGGGCGGGGTCTGTGGATGGCACTGTTAAGGGGTGGGGGGGTGTCAGCCACAGATCCCCCATAACAGTGTCATCCACAGATCCCCCATAACAGTGTCATCCACAGATCCCCCATAACAGTGTCATCCACAGATTCCCCCATAACAGCATCAGCCACAGGTCCCCCATAACAGCGTCAGCCACAGGTCCCCCATAACAGTGTCATCCACAGATCCCCCATAACAGTGTCATCCACAGATCCCCCATAACAGTGTATCATCCACAGATCCCCATAACAGTGACATCCACAGATCCCCATAACAGTGTCATCCACAGATCCCCCATAATAGTGCCATCCACAGATCCCCCATAACAGTGTCGTCCACAGATCCCCCATAACAGTGTCGTCCACAGATCCCCCATAACAGTGTCATCCACAGATCCCCCATAACAGTGTCATCCACAGATCCCCCATAACAGTGTCATCCACGGATCCCGCATAACAGTGTCATCCACAGATCCCGCATAACAGTGTCATCCACAGATCCCCATAACAGTTTCGTCCACAGATCCCCCATAACAGTGTGACATCCACAGATTCCCCATAACAGTGTCATCTACAGATCCCCCCCATAACAGTGTCATCTACAGATTCCCCCATAACAGTGTCATCTACAGATCCCCCCCCATAACAGTGTCATCCACAGATACTCCATAACAGTGCCATCAATAGATCCCCCATAACAGTGTATCATCCACAGATCCCCCATAACAGTGTATCATCCACAGATCCCCCATAACAGTGTATCATCCACAGATCCCCCATAACAGTGACATCCACAGATCCCCCATAACAGTGTCATCCACAGATCCCCCATAACAGTGTCATCCACAGATCCCCCATAATAGTGCCATCCACAGATCCCCCATAACAGTGTCGTCCACAGATTCTCCCATAACAGTGTCGTCCACATATACCCCCATAACAGTATCGTCCACAGATCCCCCATAACAGTGTCATCCACAGATCCCCCATAACAGTGTCATCCACAGATCCCCCATAACAGTGTCATCCACAGATCCTCCATAACAGTGTCATCCACAGATCCCCCATAACAGTGTCATCCACAGATCCCCCATAACAGTGTGACATCCACAGATTCCCCATAACAGTGTCATCCCCAGATCCCCCATAACAGTGTCATCCACAGATCCCCCATAACAGTGTGTCATCCACAGATCCCCCATAACAGTGTGTCATCCCCAGATCCCCCATAACAGTGTCATCCCCAGATCCTCCATAACAGTGTCATCCCCAGATCCTTCATAACATTGACATCCACAGATCCCCCATAACAGTGACATCCACACATCCCCCATAACAGTGTGTCATCCACAGGTCCCCCATAACAGTGTCATCCACAGATCCCCCATAACAGTGTCATCCACAGATCCCCCATAACAGTGTGTCATCCACAGATCCCCCATAACAGTGTCATCCACAGATCCCCCATAACAGTGTCATCCATAGATCCCCCCCATAACAGTGTCATCCACAGATCCCCCCCATAACAGTGACATCCACAGATCCCCAGTAATAGTGTCATCCACAGATCCCCAGTAATAGTGTCATCCACAGATCCCCAGTAATAGTGTCATCCACAGATCCCCAGTAATAGTGTCATCCACAGATCCCCAGTAATAGTGTCATCCACAGATCCCCAGTAATAGTGTCATCCACAGATCCCAAGTAATAGTGTCATCCACAGACCACCATTAGTTCCTAACCCACCAAAAGCACACCTTTAACGGTTAAAAATATTTTTTTCTTATTTTCCTCCCCAAAAACCTAGGTTCGTCTCATGTGCCGGTGCATCTTACAGGGCAAAAAATACGGTAAGTGGCGGTATACAGACACAATTTATTGAATAACTCATATAGGTATGATTGTTAGTCGTTGAGATTAAAAATGTTAGAGAAGAATGTTATGTAGAAATGGTTAATGAAAAAGAGGTATCTAAGTTGTGACCATATTGTTAAAGGGATTCTGTCACCACCCGTTACCCCTCTGAGCTAAACATATGCTCATGTCCAGGGTAATATCAGGTTTTCCAAGCTGGCCTTATTAAATCAATCTGTGGCTTTATTTTCTAAAAAACAGGTTTTACTAACCTGTCAATCACTTATTTAAGGTGCCCAAGGAGAGGTCCGTTGATCCATGGTGCCCGTAGCTCTGCCCGCATCCCCATTATAGTCAATGGGGATGGAGTGGAAGCACGGCAGTGCACGGGTACTTGCGGCATGGCGGATCCGGCAGGCTGTTCACCCGCCGGCACAGCCTGCCGGATAGCTATGCCGCTAGTGTGAAATTACCCTAAAGCAGGACTCCTTTATTGATGGCCACAGCTCGGCCTTTTATGCAAGTCCTCCAGCAAGGGCTACTCCCCTGGGGACCTGATGGAGGACAGGCACACAAAATACAGTGACCAATCAATATACAGTACGATATAACACACTCCTATATAAAAAATAAAATCCCTCCTCTCTATCCTGGAGAAGATTGGATTAAGGGGCCGGACATAGTTCCATGCGGTCGATGACCAAGCCCCGCTGGGCGTTCGTCAATTTAAAATGGACCATTGTGTTTGTTCAATATATCACATGCAATGCCCATGGTGCTTGTTAATTGCGTCACAGGGGCCATAGTCACAGGGCAAGAGGCTGGCAAGCAGGCCTCTCCAACTCCCAGTGATGAAGGTGACATCCGGATCCGTCTACAAATGCTGTCAGCTATGACACTAAACGGTGGATCCGGCAGGCAGCTCCGACGACGGAACTGCTTGCCGGTTACAAGTGCTGCAAGTGTGAAAGTAGCCTTAGCCAATCACTGCCTGACACAAGACACAGCTGTGGCCACTGATTGGCTGAGTTTTCCCAGGTCCTCAAACAACTTGTCGGGAGCCCAAGATACCAGGATCACACAGAGGAGAAGGGGAGTTGCTGCAGATGGGACCAGGTGAGCATAATGGTTTTTACACATTAATAGAAGGGGGAGGGAGAGGGGTGAAATGTGAGATGGAGGGGGAGAAATGTGACATGGGAGTGATGTGACATGGAGGGAGAGAAATGTCACATCTCTCCCCCTCCATGTCACATCTCCCTCCTCCATGTCACATCTCTCTCTCCATGTCACATCTCTCTCCTCCATGTCACATCTCTCCTCCTCCATGTCACATCTCTCCCTCCATGTCACATCTCTCTCTCCATGTCACATCTCTCCTCCTCCATGTCACATCTCTCCCCCTCCATGTCACATCTCTCCCCCTCCATGTCACATCTCTCCTCCTCCATGTCACATCTCTCTCTCCATGTCACATCTCTCTCCTCCATGTCACATCTCTCCTCCTCCCATGTCACATCTCTCCCCTCCATGTCACATCTCTCCCCTCCATGTCACATCTCTCTCCTCATGTCACATCTCTCCCCCTCCATGTCACATCTCTCCCCCTCCATGTCACATCTCCCCCTCCTCCATGTCACATCTCTCTCTCCATGTCACATCTCTCTCTCCATGTCACATCTCTCCTCCTCCATGTCACATCTCTCCCCCTCCATGTCACATCTCTCCCCCTCCATGTCACATCTCTCTCTACATGTCACATCTCTCCCCCTCCATGTCACATCTCTCCCCCTCCATGTCACATCTCTCTCCTCCTCCATGTCACATCTCTCCCTCCTCCATGTCACATCTCTCCCTCCATGTCACATCTCTCCCCTCCATGTCACATCTCTCCCCTCCATGTCACATCTCTCCCCTCCATGTCACATCTCCTCCATGTCACATCTCCTCCATGTCACATCTCTCCCCCTCCATGTCACATCTCTCCCCTCCATGTCACATCTCTCCCCTCCATGTCACATCTCCCTCCATGTCACATCTCTCCCCCTCCATGTCACATCTCTCCTCCTCCATGTCACATCTCTCCCCTCCATGTCACATCTCTCTCCCTCTCCATGTCACATCTCTCTCCTCCATGTCACATCTCTCCCCTCCATGTCACATCTCTCCCCTCCATGTCACATCTCTCTCCCTCCATGTCACATCTCTCTCCCTCCATGTCACATCTCTCCCCTCCATGTCACATCTCTCTCCCTCCATGTCACATCTCTCCCTCCATGTCACATCTCTCCCTCCATGTCACATCTCTCCCCCTCCATGTCACATCTCTCCCCCTCCATGTCACATCTCTCCCCCTCCATGTCACATCTCTCCCCTCCATGTCACATCTCTCCCCTCCATGTCACATCTCTCCCTCCATGTCACATCTCTCCCCTCCATGTCACATCTCTCTCCCTCCATGTCACATCTCTCCCCCTCCATGTCACATCTCTCCCCTCCATGTCACATCTCTCTCCCTCCATGTCACATCTCTCCCCCTCCATGTCACATCTCTCCCCTCCATGTCACATCTCTCCCCCTCCATGTCACATCTCTCCCTCCATGTCACATCTCTCCCCCTCCATGTCACATCTCTCCCCCTCCATGTCACATCTCTCCCTCCATGTCACATCTCTCTCTCCATGTCACATCTCCCCCTCCATGTCACATCTCTCCCCCTCCATGTCACATCTCTCCCCCTCCATGTCACATCTCTCTCCCTCCATGTCACATCTCTCCCCTCCATGTCACATCTCTCCTCCTCCATGTCACATCTCTCCCCTCCATGTCACATCTCTCTCCCTCCATGTCACATCTCTCTCTCCATGTCACATCTCTCCCCCTCCATGTCACATCTCTCCCCCTCCATGTCACATCTCTCTCCCTCCATGTCACATCTCTCTCTCCATGTCACATCTCTCCCCTCCATGTCACATCTCTCCCCTCCATGTCACATCTCTCCCTCTATGTCACATCTCTCCCTCCATGTCACATCTCTCCCCTCCATGTCACATCTCTCCCCCTCCATGTCACATCTCTCCCCTCCATGTCACATCTCTCCCCTCCATGTCACATCTCTCTCTCCATGTCACATCTCTCTCTCCATGTCACATCTCTCCTCCTCCATGTCACATCTCTCCCCTCCATGTCACATCTCTCCCCCTCCATGTCACATCTCTCTCCCTCCATGTCACATCTCTCCCCTCCATGTCACATCTCTCCTCCATGTCACATCTCTCCCCCTCCATGTCACATCTTTCCCCCTCCATGTCACATCTCTCTCTCCATGTCACATCTCTCTCCATGTCACATCTCTCCCCCTCCATGTCACATCTCTCCCCCTCCATGTCACATCTCTCCCCCTCCATGTCACATCTCTCTCCATGTCACATCTCTCCCCTCCATGTCACATCTCTCCCCTCCATGTCACATCTCTCTCTCCATGTCACATCTCTCCCCCTTCATGTCACATCTCTCCACCTCCATGTCACATCTCTCCCCCTCCATGTCACATGTCCCACTCCATGTCACATCTCTCCCCTCCATGTCACATCTCTCCCCTCCATGTCACATTTCTCCCTCCTCCATGTCACATCTCTCCCCCTCCATGTCACATCTCTCTCCATGTCACATTTCTCCCCCTCCATGTCACATCTCTCCCCCTCCATGTCACATCTCTCCCCCTCCATGTCACATCTCTCTCTCCATGTCACATCTCTCTCTCCATGTCACATCTCTCCCCCTCCATGTCACATCTCTCCCCCTCCATGTCACATCTCCCACTCCATGTCACATCTCTCTCTCCATGTCACATCTCTCCCCCTCCATGTCACATCTCTCCCCCTCCATGTCACATCTCTCTCTCCATGTCACATCTCTCCCCCTTCATGTCACATCTCTCTCTCCATGTCACATCTCCCCCTCCATGTCACATCTCCCTCCATGTCACATCTCCCCCTCCATGTCACATCTCCCCCTCCATGTCACATCTCTCCCCCTCCATGTCACATTTCTCCCCTCCTCCATGTCAAAGTTTTATTATTAAATTATTTTTTGTATCAAGAAAAGTAGATCGAGACCCCGCTTTAGTCCGTCGACAAAATAGTTTTTAAAAAAAATGTCCATACCCCTGATACAGTATATAACACCTCACAGTATATAATATATAACACCCCACAGTATACAGTATATAACACCTCACAGTATACAGTATATAGTATATAACACCCCACAGTATATAGTATATAACACCCCACAGTATATAGTATATAACACCTCACAGTATACAGTATATAACACCTCACAGTATACAGTATATAGTATATAACACATCACAGTATACAGTATATAACACCCCACAGTATATAGTATATAACACCCCACAGTATATAGTATATAACACCCCACAGTATACAGTATATAACACCCTACAGTATGCAGTATATAGTATATAACACCTCACAGTATATAACACCCTACAGTATGCAGTATATAGTATATAACACCCCACAGTATACAGTATATAACACCCTACAGTATGCAGTATATAACACCTCACAGTATACAGTATATAACACCTCACAGTATATAGTATATAACACCTCACAGTATATAGTATATAACACCCCACAGTATATAGTATATAACACCCCACAGTATATAGTATATAACACCCCACAGTATACAGTATATAACACCCTACAGTATGCAGTATATAGTATATAACACCCCACAGTATGCAGTATATAACACCCTACAGTATGCAGTATATAGTATATAACACCCCACAGTATACAGTATATAACACCCTACAGTATGCAGTATATAGTATATAACACCCCACAGTATATAGTATATAACACCTCACAGTATATAGTATATAACACCTCACAGTATATAGTATATAACACCTCACAGTATATAGTATATAACACCTCACAGTATATAGTATATAACACCTCACAGTAAACAGTATATAACACCTCACATTATATAGTATATAACACCTCACAGTATATAGTCTATAACACCCCACAGTATATAACACCTCACAGTATGCAGTATATAGTATATAACACCTCACAGTATACAGTATATAACACCTCACAGTATACAGTATATAACACCCCACAGTATATAGTATATAACATCTCACAGTATATAGTATATAACACCTCACAGTATACAGTATATAACACCTCATAGTATACAGTATATAGTATATAACACCTCACAGTATATAGTATATAGTACATAGTATATAATACCCCACAGTATACAGTATATAGTATATAACACCTCACAGTATACAGTATATAGTATATAACACCCCACAGTATATAGTATACAACACCTCACAGTATATAGTATATAACACCTTACAGTATATAGTATATAACACCTCACAGTATACAGTATATAGTATATAACACCTCACAGTATACAGTATATAACACCTCACAGTATATAGTATATAACACCTCACAGTATATAGTATATAATACCTCACAGTATGCAGTATATAGTATATAACACCCCACAGTATATAGTATATAACACCCCACAGTATACAGTATATAACACCTCACAGTATGCAGTATATAGTATATAACACCCCACAGTATATAGTATATAACACCTTACAGTATACAGTATATAACACCTCATAGTATACAGTATATAGTATACAACACCTCACAGTATATAGTATATAACACCTTACAGTATATAGTATATAACACCCCACAGTATACAGTATATAGTATATAACACCCCACAGTATATAGTATATAACATCTCACAGTATGCAGTATATAGTATATAACACCCCACAGTATGTAGTATATAGTATATAATACCCCACAGTATGCAGTATATAGTATATAACACCCCACAGTATGTAGTATATAGTAAATAATACCCCACAGTATGCAGTCTATAGTATATAACACCGCACAGTATATAGTATATAACACCTCACAGTATATAGTATATAACACCCCACAGTATATAGTATATAACACCCCACAGTATACAGTATATAACACCCTACAGTATGCAGTATATAGTATATAACACCTCACAGTATATAGTATATAACACCTCACAGTATATAGTATATAGTATATAACACCTCACAGTATATAGTATATAACACCTCACAGTAAACAGTAAATAACACCTCACATTATATAGTATATAACACCTCACAGTATAAAGTATATAACACCTCATAGTATACAGTATATAGTATATAACACCTCACAGTATATAGTATATAGTATATAATACCCCACAGTATGCAGTATATAGTATATAACACATCACAGTATACAGTATATAACACCTCATAGTATACAGTAGGGGTGGGCGATATGGCCTAAAATTTATATTGCGATATAATATGAAGCATGTGCGATATGCGATATATATTGCGATATAAATTTTCTATATTGGAGGGGGGGGGGGTTGTTAAACTTTTTTTTTTTTTTTTTTTCCTTCAACTTTTTATTTAATAACTATTTAGCCTCCTTGGGGGCTAGGACTCTTGTGCTATTCACCCTGATAGAACTCTATTAGGGTAAATAGGACTTGAAACTGACCCTGATGCCCTGTGCTCTGTGCACACAGCAGCAGGGAGCTGACCATAGCAGCCAGGACATCAGTAGTGTCCTGGCTGCCATGGTAACCGATCGGAGCCCCAGGATTACACTGCTGGGGCTCGGATCACAACTGCCACTGCCACCAATGATGGGGGGGGGGGCCACTGTGCCACGAATAAGTGAATAGAAACATAGCCTGCATGTGCCGGCCATATACCATACTGGGCCTCTGTGACTGCACTCTGCGATTCACCGCAATTAACCCCTGAGGGTTCTGAGGGGTTAATTGCGCGGATCGCAGCAGGCAGTCATAGAAGCGGGTATGATATAGGCCGGCACATGCAGGCATATACGACCTTTAATTAGGGGGCACATAGGGGGCACTTACTATTATTTATGTGCGGGGCTCCGTTCGCCCGCTCTGGCCCCGTCACATGGTGGGAACACCAGGGAGGAGACATCAGCTTCTCTCCCAGGGCGTTCCTTCTCCCTGCCTGTGACGTTCTGCCACAGGCCACAGTCCCTCCCCTCCTCCGCTCTCATTGGCGGCTGTCAGTGGGGAGGGAGGGACTCCCTCCTTCTCCACTGTGCCGGCTCAGGAGAACATGGTATGTGCCGAGAGCGGCGCATACCATGTTCTACCGCGATATGGCGATATAGACGAAATCGATATCGTGGCACAAATTCATATCGCATATCGTCTATATCGCCATATCGTCCCACCCCTAGTATACAGTATATAGTATATAACACCCCACAGTATATAGTATACAACACCTCACAGTATATAGTATATAACACCTTACAGTATATAGTATATAACACCCCACAGTATACAGTATATAACACCCCACAGTATACAGTATATAGTATATAACACCCCACAGTATATAGTATATAACATCTCACAGTATGCAGTATATAGTATATAACACCCCACAGTATGTAGTATATAGTATATAATACCCCACAGTATGCAGTATATAGTATATAACACCCCACAGTATGCAGTATATAGTATATAACACCCCACAGTATATAGTATATAACACCCCACAGTATACAGTATATAGTATATAACACCTCACAGTATATAACACCTCACAGTATACAGTATATAACACCCCACAGTATACAGTATATAACACCTCACAGTATACAGTATATAGTATATAACACCTCACAGTATAGAGTATACAGTATATAACACCTCACAGTATAGAGTATACAGTATACAGTATATAACACCTCACAGTATACAGTATACAGTATATAACACCTCACAGTATACAGTATACAGTATATAACACCTCACAGTATAGAGTATACAGTATATAACACCTCACAGTATACAGTATATAGTATATAACACCCCACAGTATACAGTATATAGTATATAACACCTCACAGTATACAGTATATAACACCCCACAGTATGCAGTATATAACACCCCACAGTATACAGTATATAGTATATAACACCTCACAGTATATAGTATATAACACCTCACAGTATACAGTATATAACACCTCACAGTATATAGTATATAACACCCCACAGTATATATTATATAACACCTCACAGTATATATTATATAACACCTCATAGTATACAGTATATAGTATATAACACCTCACAGTATATAACACCTCACAGTATACAGTATATAACACCCCACAGTATATAGTATATAACACCCCACAGTATATAGTATATAACACATCACAGTATATAGTATATAACACCTCACAGTATATAGTATATAACACCTCACAGTATATAGTATATAACACCTCACAGTATATAACACCTCACAGTATATAGTGTATAACACCCCACAGTATATAGTATATAACACCTCACAGTATATAGTATATAACACCTCACAGTATATAGTATATAACACCTCACAGTTACAGTATATAGTATATAACACCTCACAGTATATAGTATATAACACCTCACAGTATATAGTATATAACACCTCACAGTATATAACACCTCACAGTATATAGTGTATAACACCCCACAGTATACAGTATATAACACCTCACAGTATACAGTATATAGTATATAACACCTCACAGTATATAGTATATAACACCTCACAGTATATAGTATATAGTATATAACACCTCACAGTATATAGTATATAACACCACACAGTATATAGTATATAACACCTCACAGTATATAGTATATAACACCTCACAGTATATAACACCTCGCAGTATATATTATATAACACCTCACAGTATACAGTATATAGTATATAACGCCTCACAGTATACAGTATACAGTATATAACACCCCACAGTATGCAGTATATAGTATATAACACCTCACAGTATATAGTATATAACACCCCAAAGTATATAATACCTCACAGTGTACAGGATATAGTATATAACACCTCACAGTATATAGTATATAACACCTCACAGTATATAGTATATAACACCTCACAGTATATATTATATAACACCTCACAGTATATAGTATATAACACCTCACAGTATGCAGTATATAGTATATAACACCCCACAGTATATAGTATATAACACCTCACAGTATGCAGTATATAGTATATAACACCCCACAGTATATAGTATATAACACCTCACAGTATGCAGTATATAGTATATAACACCTCACAGTATACAGTATATAGTATATAACACCTCACAGTATATAGTATATAACACCTCACAGTATACAGTATATAGTATATAACACACTATACAGTATATAACACCTCACAGTATATAGTATATAACACCCCTACAGTATATAGTATATAACACCTCACAGTATACAGTATATAGTATATAACACCTCACAGTATGCAGTATATAGTATATAACACCTCACAGTATACAGTATATAGTATATAACACCTCACAGTATACAGTATATAGTATATAACACCTCACAGTATACAGTATATAGTATATAACACCTCACAGTATACAGTATATAGTATATAACACCTCACAGTATACAGTATATAGTATATAACACCTCACAGTATACAGTATATAGTATATAACACCCCACAGTATACAGTATATAGTATATAACACCTCACAGTATACAGTATATAACACCCCACAGTATGCAGTATATAACACCCCACAGTATACAGTATATAGTATATAACACCTCACAGTATATAGTATATAACACCTCACAGTATACAGTATATAACACCTCACAGTATATAGTATATAACACCCCACAGTATATAGTATATAACACCTCACAGTATATAGTATATAACACCTCACAGTATACAGTATATAGTATACCTACACAGTATACAGTATATAACACCTCACAGTATATAGTATATAACACCCTACACAGTATATAGTATATAACACCCTCACAGTATATAGTATATAACACCTCACAGTATATAGTATATAACACCTCACAGTATATAGTATATAACACCTCACAGTATATAGTATATAACACTCACAGTATATAGTATATAACACCTCACAGTATATAGTATATAACACCTCACAGTATACAGTATATAGTATATAACACCTCACAGTATACAGTATATAGTATATAACACCTCACAGTATGCAGTATATAGTATATAACACCTCACAGTATACAGTATATAGTATATAACACCTCACAGTATGCAGTATATAGTATATAACACCTCACAGTATGCAGTATATAGTATATAACACCTCACAGTATATAGTATATAACACCCCATAGTATGCAGTATATAGTATATAACACCCCACAGTATGCAGTATATAGTATATAACACCTCACAGTATATAGTATATAACACCTCGCAGTATACAGAATATAGTATATAACACCTCACAGTATACAGTATATAGTATATAACACCCCACAGTATACAGTATATAGTATATAACACCTCACAGTATATAGTATATAACACCTCACAGTATATAGTATATAACACCCCACAGTATGCAGTATATAGTATATAACACTCACAGTATATAGTATATAACACCTCACAGTATATAGTATATAACACCTCACAGTATATAGTATATAACACCCCACAGTATATAGTATATAACACCCCACAGTATACAGTATATAACACCCCACAGTATATAGTATATAACACCCCACAGTATATAGTATATAACACCCCACAGTATGCAGTATATAGTATATAACACCTCACAGTATATAGTATATAACACCTCACAGTATATAGTGTATAACAACTCACAGTATATAGTATATAACACCCCACAGTGTATAGTATATAGTATATAACACCTCACAGTATATAGTATATAACACCCCACAGTATGCAGTATATAGTATATAACACCCCACAGTATATAGTATATAACACCTCACAGTATACAGTATATAACACCTCACAGTATACAGTATATAACACCCCACAGTATATAGTATATAACACCTCACAGTATATAGTATATAACACCTCACAGTATACAGTATTTAGTATATAACACCACACAGTATATAGTATATAACACCCACAGTATATAGTATATAACACCCCACAGTATGCAGTATATAGTATATAACACCCCACAGTATGCAGTATATAGTATATAACACCTCACAGTATATAGTATATAACACCTCACAGTATATAGTATATAACACCCACACTATGCAGTATATAGTATATTACACCCCACAGTATGCATTATATAGTATATAACATCCCACAGTATATAGTATATAACACCCCACAGTATTTAGTATATAACACCACACAGTATATAGTATATAACACCTCACAGTATATAGTATATAACACCTCACAGTATGCAGTATATAGTATATAACACCTCACAGTATACAGTATATAACACCTCACAGTATATAGTATATAACACCTCACAGTATATAGTATATAACACTCACAGTATACAGTATATAACACCTCACAGTATATAGTATATAACACCTCACAGTATGCAGTATATAGTATATAACACCTCACAGTATATAGTATATAACACCTCACAGTATATAGTATATAACACCTCACAGTATATAGTATATAACACCTCACAGTATATAGTATATAACACCCCACAGTATACAGTATATAGTATATAACACCCACAGTATGCAGTATATAGTATATAACACCTCACAGTATATAGTATATAACACCTCACAGTATGCAGTATATAGTATATAACACCTCACAGTATGCAGTATATAGTATATAACACCTCACAGTATATAGTATATAGTATATAACACCTCACAGTATATAGTATATAACACCTCACAGTATACAGTATATAGTATATAACACCTCACAGTATGCAGTATATAGTATATAACACCTCACAGTATATAGTATATAACACCTCACAGTATACAGTATATAGTATATAACACCTCACAGTATATAGTATATAACACCTCACAGTATATAGTATATAGTATATAACACCTCACAGTATATAGTATATAACACCTCACAGTATATAGTATATAACACCTCACAGTATACAGTATATATATACACCTCACAGTATATAGTATATAACACCCCACAGTATATAGTATATAACACCTCACAGTATATAGTATATGACACCTCACAGTATATAGTATATAACACCTCACAGTATATAGTATATAATACCTCACAGTATACAGTATATAGTATATAACACATCACAGTATATAGTATATAACACCCCACAGTATATAGTATATAACACCTCACAGTATATAGTATATAACACCTCACAGTATATAGTATATAACACCTCACAGTATGCAGTATATAGTATATAACACCTCACAGTATATAGTATATAACACCACACAGTATATAGTATATAACACATCACAGTATACAGTATATAACACCCCACAGTATATAGTATATAACACCTCACAGTATATAGTATATAACACCACACAGTATATAGTATATAACACCACACAGTATATAGTATATAACATCCCACAGTATACAGTATATAACACCTCACAGTATATAGTATATAACACCTCACAGTATATAGTATATAACACCTCACAGTATGCAGTATATAACACCTCACAGTATGCAGTATATAGTATATAACACCTCACAGTATATAGTATATAACACCCCACAGTATGCAGTATATAGTATATAACACCTCACAGTATATAGTATATAACACCTCACAGTATATAGTATATAACACCTCACAGTATATAGTATATAACACATCACAGTATACAGTATATAACACCCCACAGTATATAGTATATAACACATCACAGTATGCAGTATATAACACCTCACAGTATATAAAACCTTACAGTATATGGTATATAACGCATCACAGTATACAACACCCCACAGTATATAGTATATAACACCTCACACTATATAACATATCACAGTATACAATATATAACACCCGGGTTAATGTAATACCCGCTCCCGCCGTTGGGTTTGTAAGAAAACTATTTATTACCATTTAATGGTGTTGCTGCCGGGTTGTAATGGGTTAATCGCCACTGCCCAGGGCGGTGTAAAGCCACGTGACTATGTAAACGGATAAATTCTGAAGCCGCGCTGACTAGAAGTGGTCTGTGAGTGACGTCACCACGTGCTATCTTGAATAAAGTTTCCCCTTTTAAACACCTAGAGTCCAAATCCTTTAGATCAGTACCTGGTTCTGGCGCTGTCAGGTGGGCTCCGTACCGGCTGATCAGGCGATGGATAAGCGGTATCTTCTGCTTTGCTTGTACTTTTAAGGTAGCGGCTAAACTCCAGACATGGGAACCGGACCTCCTGACGTCACTGGGTCACGTGACTCTGAATCGGCAGCGCAGCAGCAGAGTGAGTAGAAGGGTCGGAAGCCGGAGAGCTCGGGCTGTCTGCAGAGAGGGGGGAGAGTGTCTGTCAGGGCAGGAGGTCCGCGTGTGTGCTGAGGGGAGGGGGGCCGAGAACTGCATGCTGTGGAATCTGTGCCAGACTGCATGCACAGGTGGGGGGTGCCGTGTAATATTGTATGAGGGGGGTGTGTGCGGTATGCGGGGGGACTGGAGTGCCGTGTAATATTGTATGGGGGGGGGGTGCCGTGTAATATTTTATGCGGGGGGGTGTGTGCGGTATGCGTGGGGTGGGGTGGGGATGGAGGAGACTGGAGTGCCGTGTAATATTGTATGCGGGGGGGGGGGGGGGACTGGAGTGCCGTGTAATGTATGCAGGGGGGTGCCGTGTAATATTGTATGCAGGGGGCGGGCGTGCAATATTGCGGTATGCGGGGGGGGGGGGGGCGTGTAATATTGTATGCAGGGGGGAGTGCAGTGTAATAGGGATGTCCCGATACCATTTTTTTAATACCGAGTACTGATGCTTATATTTAACCACCTCCCGACCGCCTAACGCAGGTGGCCGGGTTATTCCTCTTTGACGCGCCGTTGCGTCATCTCGCGAGAGGCAAGATTTCCTGTGAACGCGTGCGCGCATTCACAGGATCGCATTGGGAACAAGTTTTTTTTATATAGCCTGCCAGTGCTGATCATGCGCTGGCAGGCTGTAGATCTTAACAAAATGCCGTCTAAATCTCATATCAGACGCTGTTTTGTAAACAGCGTCTGATATGCCTGCTCCTCTGGTGGTCCCTTTTGCTTGAGACCACCAGAGGACACAGGCAGCTAAAGTAAGTGCCCTGATTAACCCCCCTGTCACTAATCACCCCCCTGTAAGGCTCATTCAGACGTCCGTATGTGTTTCCAGGACGTCCTCCATGACAGCACATGGGAGGATGTCCAATCCAATCTCTGTAGGGACAGGAAGTGAGACAGGTTAAAAGCCCCCCCCCCCCTTCCCTCCAATCTCCAGTGTCTTCCTGTCCCTACAGGGATGGGATGTTGAGGCAGGATTCCGTCATTGGAAGTTACGGTGCTTACCGAGGCACCTGGGGCCAGGTCTGGTCGGGGGTCCCGTACTCTCCTCTCAGCCCAGCGCGGGCGGCGTCTCGTTTGGCCCCTGCTAGCTCCCCCTTCGGGGGTTCTCTAGCTTGTCCCGGCCTACCCTGGGCGGCTGCCGCTTCTCCTCCGGGAGCTCTGGGCTCAGCGGCGCGCTCCTGACCCGGCGACGCGGCATCACGTGACGCGGTGATGACGTCACTTCCGGGGTCAACCGGAAACAAGATGGCGGCGCCCAGTACAAGCGCTGGAGACCCGGAATTCCGGTCTCGCGCTCAGGGGTTGACTCCCCCCCCCGCCCTCCTGGGGGTTGAGTCCCCCTATAAGAATGGAGCAGCGCGGCAGCAGAGGTGGAAGGTAAGCCCCAGTGGGGAACGCTATCTGCTGTGTATTGCATGTACACCATGGAGCCCCAGATGTCAGCCAAAGGCGAGATTTTGTCTGACTCCTCTGCTGTACCTCATGTAAGTGCCTTATCCTAAGATTCTTGGTATTCAGTAACCCCCCACCCCCAGTCTTAAGCACGGTTTTTCTCGGATTTTTTTCCTGGGATAAAAAAGGTTCTGGGCAGTCGTCTCTCCAGGACGCCAAAAAGAAACCGAGAAAATGTGCGACTTGTGGGTAGAAGATGCACATATCATACAAAAAGCAATTATGTGCTGATTGCATTGCCAAGCTTATTAAGGATGAGCAGCCGTCCTTTCTCACTGAACTTAGGAATATTGTTCGTGAAGAAGTACAGGCTACGGTTTCTTCTCTGAACCCTCCGCCACCTCCTTCTCAACCTGACTCCCCTCCGCCAAAAAGAAGGAGGACTCTGATTCCGATAATCAGGAAGTCTCAGACGGAGAGATTGAGGAAGACACCAATTCCGCCTCTGGTTCTTCTGATCACTCTAAAAGATACTTATTTTCTTCTGAGGATCTAGACGGCCTCCTCCATGCGGTTAGAGATACCATGCAGATAGAGGAAGCGAGCCCTCCCGTATCCATTCAAGACGAAATGTTTGGGGGGTTGAGGGCAAAATAGACTCGCCTTTTCCCTGTAAATTCCCATTTGAAAGAAATAATTCTGAAGGAATGGAAAGAGGCTGAAAAGAAACTAATTATACCTAAGGAGTTTAAAAATCGGCTGATTTTTAATCCAGAGGATACTAAATTGTGGGATGAAGTCCCTAGGATTGACATTCAGGTGGCCAAAGTTACAAAAAAGACCTCCATTCCCTTTGAGGACTCCTCAAATTTAAAGGATCCTATAGATAGGAAGGCAGAAGGGCTCCTTAAAAAAGCCTGGGAGTGTTCATCTACACTCATTAATACAAATATTACCGCCACCTCGGTAGCCAGGTCTATGGGGTTATGGCTAAATCAGCTGGAGAACCACCTTAGATTAAAAACCCCAAGGGAGGACATTCTGGAATCCATTCCCCTTCTTAAAATGGCTACGGCTTTTCTGGCGGACGCCTCGGCCGAATCTATTAGGATTGCGGCTAGAAACAGCACTCTGGCGAACTCGGCTAGGAGGGCTCTGTGGCTGAAAAGTTGGTCGGGGGACATAGCTTCAAAAAATAAGCTCTGCTTAATCCCCTTTTCTGGGTCACATGTGTTTGGTCCGGTCTTGGATACAATCCTTGAAAGTGCGGCAGATAAGAAAAAGGGGTTTCCGGAGGACAAATCTAAAAAGACCCAGTCCTTTCGTAAAAGTACAGGCCAGGGACAAACGCAGAATTTCTCTAATAAAGGGAAAGGCAAGTCGGGCAGGTGGAGCTACCCTAAAGGCGTAAGGGGGAGAGGGTTCCTTCTTAAGCCCAGCTCTTCCTCCTACCAGAACAAATGACGCCATTCCAGTAGGGGGGAGACTTCGCTTCTTCAGTCATCAATGGGCTCAGATAACTCAAAACCCCTGGGTGCTCCAGACAATACGCGAGGGGTACAAGATAGAGTTCAACCAGCTCCCCCCACAGAGATTTTGCGTTACAACACCTCAGTCTCCGTCTCTAAAAAACCAAATGGTTCAGGACTTAGAAAAACTTTGCAAGTTGGAAGCAATAGTTCCTGTTCCAAGGCCCCAACAGGGCATAGGTGTTCTGGGTAAAAAAAACTGACGGTTCACTAAGAACTATTATAAACCTAAAATTCTTGAACAAATGGATCCAATATTTCAGGTTCAAGATGGAGTCGTTACGTTCAACAGTTCCACTGATTCCAGCAGGGGCCATGATGTGTACCATAGATCTCAAAGACGCCTACTACCATGTCCCCATACATCCGAGTCATCATCAGTTCCTCAGATTTGCTGTGAAGTTAGACGGCAGAGTACATCACTTTCAGTTCCAGTGCCTTCCATTCAGGACAGGGCTGTGGAGTCGGAGTCGGAGGCAATTTTGGGTACCTGGAGTCGGAGTCGGCAAAAAATGGACCGACTCCGACTCCGACTAGATTTAAATTGGAATTAAAAAAAATTGGAATAAAAAAAAAGCAAGTTTAAATGTCCCAATTCAGATAAAGTTATAATTAATTACTTCTCTACTGTAAGAATAAAGGCCAATGCATGCAGTGCGTCACGTTACCGCTAAACAAAGACGTTAAGTGACCGTGAAGAAGCATGCTTTTCATATGCTTTACTGTGCAGTTAAAGGGACACTGACAGGCTGATTTACCGGCTAAAGATATATCTGCTGGTATTCATCAGAGGATTAGGAATACAACTAGACGACTGTTACCCCCAGTTGAGGTTTACTTGTGTTTAAAAACGTTTTAATCAATATGCAAATTCTCTACCTTTTGTGCCCAAGGGGCAGGCGCACATGTAGAGTACTGGCAGCACTAGACAGGACTAGGTAGCGAGGAGGAAGAGAGAAGCTGGCACAGCCTCAGCATAGCCAGACGAGGCTGCTGCCAGCACTCTACACGTGCGCCTGCGCAGGAATTCAGCGTTCGGCTAGCCTGAAAAAAAGGCCAGTGCAGTGAATAATAACGAGGCGAACAGCGCTGGGAAGCTGTACTTCGGGCGCGGCTGGGCACAAAGCCGCGAGGAGACGCTGCCCCATTGGGCACAAAGATAGTGAATTTGCATACAGATTAAAATGTTTTTTAAACACAAGTACAGCTTAACTGGGGGTAACATTAGTATAGTTTTATTCCTAATTCTCTGATGAATACCAGTATATATATATATCTTTAGCTGGAAAATCAGCCTGTCAGTGTCCCTTTAAGGAGCGGCAATACTTACACTTTCCATTGTCTTGTGGTCTGCTGTTACAGGGAGCCCATGGTTATCCTCGCCTCTCACTGATAACTGATTAAGGACTGGAGACACTTGTATAAGTGAAGGGAATGGATAGTCAATAGTTCAAGACTGAAGCTGTAAACCATTTGAAAAACTGCTATCATTCAGTTAAGGCTATAAAACATGTAAACTCAGATTGTTAGCTTAAATTTTAAACATGACTATGGGATTCTACTAGGAAAATCATGTTTTAAAATAAATGCCCCTTCCCTGCCCCTTCCTGGATCCTCCCACTGCTCTATCTTCAGCAGAAGATCAGCACACAAAGGAGAAGGCAGCAGCTTCTGCTCAACTACCTCTCTGTGCTAGAGGAGATTAGAAGAACTTGGTGGAACAGCTCAGTATTTGCATATTAAATACAGAGGAGTCGGAGTCGAGAGTCGGAGTCGGAAGTTTCAAAATCTGAGGAGTCGGAGTCGGAGTTGGAGTCGGACAATTTATCTACCGACTCCACAGCCCTGATTCAGGATCTCAAGTGCTCCTCGCATCTTTACGAAACTGATAGTGGAGATAATGGCTTTCCTGAGACAACAGGGAATAACAATAATCCCGTACTTGGACGACTTTCTCCTGTCGGCATCCTCAGAGGTCCTTCTGCAGAACCATCTACAGATAACGTTAAAGGTGCTCCAAGATTTAGGGTTGATAATCAACCTAGGAAAATCAGATCTCAACATGAGCGTAAAGAAGGTCTTTCTAGGAACCCTCCTGGACTCCGGAAAACAAATGTCTTTCCTTCCAGAATTAAAATGCAACGCGTTCGTAGAGGAAATATTCTCCTTCCGAGAAGAAGATCTGTTCCTTCAGAGAAGCGATGCGCATTCTAGGCCTAATGACATCCTGCATCCAGATGGTCCAGTGGGCCCAAATCCACTCAAGGCCTCTACAGAATCTAATCCTGTCCAGATGGGACAGAGACCAGAGGTCCCTAGACAGAAGAATCAAGATTCCCATTTCCGTAAAGGATTCGTTGAACTGGTGGATAACTCCTGCCAACCTGCAGAGAGGGTGCACTGGTTAAGAAGACCTTGTCTGACTGTGGTAACCGACGCCAGCATGTCAGGTTGGGGTTCTCACATAGAAGATCAATTCTTTCAGGGTTCATGGTCCTTTCCAGAGAGTCAGCATTTCTCAAACGTAAGGGAGCTAATGGCGGTCCTAGAGTCCCTCCAAGCAGCAGAACGTCTCCTGAGAGGAAACCACGTACAGGTTCTATCAGACAACGTAACTACAGTTTGTTACATAAGACATCAGGGGGAACTCAGAACCCGGGTCTACAAGCGGTAGCAGAGAGGATTTTTCGATGGGCACAGGTAAATGTTCTCTCTATCTCAGCCCTCCATATCAAAGGGAGGGACAACGTTACTGCAGACTACCTGAGCAGAAGGAGATTCCATCCTGGAGAATGGATGCTGAACAAGCAAGTTTTTCTTCAGATTTGCAGGAGATGGGGGTACCCCCAGGTGGACCTTCTAGCCTCCAAAGAGAACGCCCAAGTGTCTCAATTCTTTTCCCTAGATCCCAGCAGAGATCCTCTAGGAATAGATGCAATGTCAAAGACATGGAATATGGAGCTAGCCTATGTCTTCCCTCCAATTCCGCTTATTCCGGCTACCCTGAGGAAGATCAGCGAGAGTGCAGGAAGATTCATTTTCATAGGTCCTGCTTGGCCAAAAAGGAGTTGGTATCCCCTGTTAGACAGACTAAAGATGGAGGAACCAATGTCACTCCCTCTGAGACCGGACCTTCTTACTCAGGGGTCCCTACTTCATCCAAATCTGGAGAAATGGAATCTGAAAGCCTGGATCCTGAAAGGAGAATGCTGAGCAGAAAGGGCTTGTCAGATGCTGTGATCTCCACTTTACAGAAAAGTAGGAAACCAGTGACAAATGCCATCTACAAGAAGATCTGGAATAGATTTAATTCCTGGCTGGAAGATTCACATCCGTCCAGATCAACTCCTTCCATCGCGCAGATTCTTGATTTCCCACAGAGGGGCTTTTACCTAGGGCTACGTCCTAGCACAATCAAGGTCCAGGTCTCAGCATTATCATCTTTTCTGGACTATCCTCTTGGATAAAGAGGTTTGTAAAGGCTATATCCAGACTAAAACCCACTCTGAGACAGATCGTCCCTCCTTGGGACCTATCCTTAGTCCTAGATACCCTCTGTAAGGCGCCCTTTGAGCCACTGGACACCATCTCACTAAAACTACTCTCCTGGAAGACAGCCTTCTTAGTGGCCATCACTTCAGCACGCAGAATTGGTGAGCTACAGGCCTTATCTATGAAAGAGCCCTTTCTAAGAGTCTTCTCGGATCGAATTATTCTAAAGCTAGACCCTGGGTTCCTTCCAAAAGTTGTATCTTCTTTTCACAGAGACCAGGAAATATTCTTACCCTCCTTTTACGCCTCTCCTAGAGATCCGGAGGAGGAAAGATTCCACTGCCTTGATGTCCGTAGAGCTGTCCTTGAGTATCTTCACCGAACAGAACCTGATAGGAAAGACTCAAATCTTTTGTTCAGTTCGGTAGAGTAGGAAAAGGAAAGAAGGTGACTAAAAGGACTCTGACCCAGTGGATCAAGGCAACCATTGAAGAAGCGTACCGTCTTCAGGATAAACCCTGTCCTATCTCTATTCGAGCTCATTCCACTAGAGCAGTAGCAGCCTCATAGGCAGAGAAGGCGAACGCCTCTATAGACCAAATTTGTCAGGCAGCCACCTGGACTAGTTATAACACCTTTTGTAAACATTACAGATTGAACCTAGCGTCCAATCGTCAACTTGCCTTTGGGCGAAAGGTTCTACAAGCTGTGGTCCCTCCCTAAGGGTTAAGTTGGTAACTCTCCCATGTGCTGTCATGGAGGACGTCCTGGAAATCGGTAGTTAGTCTTACCGGTAACGTTCTTTCAAGGAGTCCAACATGACAGCACTCCTAATTCCCTCCCTATATATGTGGTTCAGTGTGAAGTTAACATTGTATATCACAATAGAAATAAAATTGAGTTGCATCCATCCGGTGTAGTCATTTAGAAGACACTGGAGATTGGAGGGAAGGGGGGGGGGGGGCTTTTAACCTGTCTCACTTCCTGTCCCTACAGAGATTGGATTGGACATCTTCCCATGTGCTGTCATGTTGGACTCCTGGAAAGAACGTTACCGGTAAGACTAACTACCGATTTTGCGGATCCACAAAACACGGACACCGGCAATGTGCTTTCCACATTTTGCGGATCCGCACATTGCCAGAACTATATAGAAAATGCCTTTTCTTGCGGACAAGAATAGGACATGCTCTATCTTTTGCGGAGCTGCAGCTCCACAAATGCTGATGCGGAGACACATCATGTGATCTCCGCATCACCGCCGGCCCCATTCACACTG